>PVJX010000666.1:0-224268 GCA_004027295.1 Dolichotis patagonum
CGGTGAAAAAAAAAAAAAAAAAAAAAAAAACCATTTTCTGTAATTTGTCAAGTAATAATTTCTTAGATTTTTTTATTGTTGTTCTTTTCCTTTTTTCCTTAGAATTCTGTATTGTTGCTATCCTTTATTCTGTTTTATTTTTTTCTCTTTAAATAAAAATTTAAAAAAAAGATTACACCCTGCTCTTAAGTCCCTGTGCTCTATTGCGCTGCCAATAATTCTACCTGACAGTGCGTTATTAGCAATGTCTAGCTCCAATATGACAAGCTACTTATTCACAGTGTAAATCATTAATGCTGTAACCACTGATCATTCTTCTATTAGCTGCTTTCCAACAAATCTATTGGCACTAAGCAAGGCACCTGCAGGGCTCTGGGGCACAGAACCAAGTTCACCTGGGAGACCCATGAAAAGCAGTGTTGACTCCTTCCCGAGCAGCCCTCCCCCATGTTGTTCTAAGTCTCAGGAGTAAAAAGCCACAATATTCCATGGCCACAAAGCATTCAGCTTAAGACTATGTGCTTTCAGGGTACCATGAAAGCATCTACTGGCTTGGGGTGGGCTCAATGAGTGATTCTCCTGATGCTGAATAACAGGAAAGGATGGGAAAACCTCTGGGGAAATGCTTACTCTCTGGAGACAAGTGAGCCCCTGGGAGGGTCACGGAGCACGCTGGCTCTAATGGTAAAATCCAGGGCAGAAAATTTGTCATTTCTAATCTTTGGCATCTTTACTAACAAGCTCTCCACTGTTGCAGGACTTGCCTCAATAGTGTCAGGCACTCAGAAAATTCTAACAAGAAGAGTAAAGATCTGGATGCCTACAACACCACAGTGCCTGGTATCTCACCAGAAAGCTAATGGGCACCTTTGCACCCCTCTGGGAGTCTTGCATCATGCACTGTAACCAACAGCTTGGTCTTGAACTCTTTCCATCAAAGAGCCAGAGTAGGGGAAGTCATGGATAGAAAGGCACACGAAACAAAATACAGGGACGATTTTATCCTTAAAAAAATTACCCATCTCTTTGTGTCTTGTTGTGTTACCTGAAAAATGTCTCAAAGCTGAGCTCACACATACACACACACATCACACTAACAGAGGTTAACAAACCGATAATTTATGTAAAACACGCCTTCACACCTCTGATGGTTCAAAAGTTTCTGAGCCAGACATGGCGCTGTATGCCTGTAATTCTAGCACACTGTGAGGCTGAGGCAGGAGGATTACACATTCAAGCCCAGGAAGGACTGCTTAGCAAAATTTAAAAAAAAAATTAAAAAGGGCTGTGGCCATGTTCATTCCCCAGTATGGTGGTGGTGGTGGTGGTGGGGTGCTAAAGTTTCTGAAAGTTAGGACTCCTAATTAATTATACTTATTACGGTCAGTTGACTCTCTCCTTCCTTCCTTTCTTCTTTCTTTCCTTCTTTTTCTTTTCTCCAGTACAACCTTAGTCTTAGATCCTCAAAAACTGAAGATAAGGGGCACTTATCTCCAAGCATTTTCTTGCATTTGCCACTTAATTTGATTAAGTGTCACCCATTGGCTTTTTTTTTTTATCGGTACCAGGGATGGAACTCACAACTGCTTGCTTGCAAGGCAGGCGCTTATACTGCTGAGCTAAATCCCTAACCCCTATTGGCTTTTTGATATCAGCATATAAACTGACTTGCTCCATATCCAGGGCAGTTCCCATTTGCAGCTTGTGGTAGTTGGCTGCTAGGTTACAGCTTTCTACTGAGGTATGATATCCATATTTGCATACATGCCAAGACACATGCCATCTGAGAGCAAATGGTTCAGTAGTCTTCTTACACATGCAGAGCAATATCAGGGCATTTCAACTTGAGTTTTGCAAAGGAGGAAATTAGTTCATTCTTCCAGCAAACATTTGAGCTTCTCTTATTTATACTTTGTCTTTTCCTAAAGTCTCCAGCAGCAAACAAAACAAGTCACAAGACCCTGGTCCTCAGGGAGATTATGTAGGAAAGAGAAGTACTTCAGATAGGCAACATACTCGCTTTAAATCAACAAGCAACTTTCAAAGGATATTCTTTGCTCAATGTAGAGACTCACTGATGTTGAACAATAATAAAAATATTTTCTCCAAAACTGGATCATGGTTTTGAAAAACAAAACAAACCAAATGAGTCACAGTCCTTGCAAATGTCTACACTCAATCATACCTATGAGTAACTACAGGAGGAAGAGGAGCAGGGAGAGAAGAAGGAGGAGAAGGAGAAGGAGGAGGAGGAGGAAGAGGAGGAGGAGAAGGAGGAGGACCCCTATAGGATCAAAGAGGCACAGTCAGTCACCTTTGGGATTGGCACCCCCAGGCAACTCACGAAACTAGACCCTTGAGTCAGGCTTGGCTTCCTTTCCCCCTTTTTCTATATTATATTTTAAAGCCAACAGAATATCAGTGAGTATCTGTAGGGAAAAGTAGTTGATTTTAAGAAAACAGAATGAAAAACCCCAGTTGTCTAACCTAACAATATCATTTCTCTTTCTGTATAGCTAGAACCATGTGTCTCTCTGAGGAGGTGATGGATCCATAGACTCATTTATAAAATGCGAACAGAATCACTTCTAAAAAGCAAAAGAAATTACTCTTTCAAGAAAACAAAAACCTTAACTGACTCTCCTGCACATCCCAGTGTAACTGCAGGGCCACATGACAGCTTCTATGGGTGCTGGCCCTTTGTGGACCCCCTTTACCATAAAAAATACTTAGAATTATATTTTACAACTGCACTGTTATTGAGGCAATTGCAATCCAGGTCAGGTTCCACACTGCATACTCATCGATTCAGTTTTTTTCTTTTTGATTTTAAGAGAAATTAAAAATTTTTCATGGTCTGTGATAAACATCATGAACAGTGTGGCTAAGTCAGCTAATAGTAAGTCAGTTCTGGACCATAAAGTCCTGGTTTTAAACTACTCAGCATTCTAGACATAAACTAATCAAAGGAACTTAGGGACTTTCCTGTCAGGAATGAAGAGCTGGAGGAGGAAAACCATTGTTTTACCAGTTAACAAAACACTGATGAACTCTGACACAAGCAAAGCAACCTTTACTCCAATGAAATGCCAGTTGTCTTTGTAATAACTTTGAGTGGTTCAAGAATAATTCAGTATATCAAATATTTATGACTCAGATGAAGCATCCTTATTTTGCTTGTTAAGCCAACAAGACTAACTCATGATTACATGCAGGCTTTTCAGGTTTTTTAAAAAAATTTATTTTATTTTAAAAGGGAGTAAAATTAAACATAACAAAACAGAACAGAATGGGACATAAGAAAGCATAAACTTCAAAGCCAGACAACCAGAGATCCCCACTATCTGTCATACTGTCTCTTATTTTCTTCCAAATGGCTGTCCTTATCTTTGCATATGGAGAGCTCATACTAAATAACATAGCCAATCAAAAAAAATTTTTTTAAATTTTTTTATTTTTCAGTTTGTTTTTATTTTGGTTTTGAAAAAAATAGTTCCGGTATAAAATTGAAATATAAACCTTTTTTTCAGTAACACGTGATAATACTAGGCTTACCAGCCTGAATTTCCTCATATAGTCTGGTTACTTCACTCAGCATCTAATAATAAAATTAAACAGCATTACTTCACCATCTGGGGTCTTGACAAACAGCTAATAACATGGTCAGAGTGTGACACATTAAAGTACTTAGGAAAGAAACAGAAAAATGAGTGTGAGGACCTCAAAGAAAGGGATATTCCCTTCCTTTCTTTGTCTTTTATTTTTCACTGTGGTTTTTCAAGCACTGCCATCACAGAATCAGAAAGAGATTTTCTTGAAGAAAAAGAAGATGTTAAAAAAGACAAACAGAACTTTTCAGACCAATGCAAAAGCATTTATATGCTGCCTAAAAGAAGGACTAAAGTCATTAGTTCTTAACAGGCCAACAGGACCAAATGACTCCCAAATGGTGGTGATGTGGTGGACTCTTTCTGACCCCAGGTTTATGCTTTGTGAATGTTATAGTAAAGCATGCATTTTTCTTTTATTTTCCATTCTTAGTAACAATATTTGTTAGTCTGTCTTCCAAAATAGTTTCCTGTTTTCAAAAACTTGCAAACAGAAAAGTTTGGCCTGTAGGTACATAACAAATAGCCAATAAACCTAAATTGTAAACATATTAACCTTTAAAAAATTTCATACTCAAGCAGTTAAAAAAAATGCCGATGGTTACTTAGAGTTGAAGCTCACCTTTTCAACGTCTTCATCCACAGCTTTCAACACCAGTCTTCACCTGCAATAGAAATGCAAACACACAAATAGCTTTATTTAAATATTAGTTTTTTGGAATTATTATAACAGAACATGGATGCGATATCAGGGCTAGTCTTAAGGAGAAAAAATAAAAATAAAAAAGACTGCATACAAAAAAGACCAGAATTTTCCCAGGGAAATACCATACTTGTCCATAACAGACTTAATCATAAAAAATGAATGAAAAAACAAAAGATTTACAGGGTGCTGCATTATAAAGGTTACTGATATTCCATCATCTCTGATTTTCCCTTGAAATACTTAGAAAACTCCAAAGACTTGAACTTTCGATGGCTCTACAAACAACAGCACCCAAGGACTTTCCTGAAGCCAGGAAGAATTTTCCCTAATGGAGGAGAGATGAACTCATGGCCCAGAAGTAAAGAAGTGGGAGTAGAGAGAGGGTTTCAGATACAACCACGCCAATTCCTTTCTCCCCAAAACAAGTCCTCCACAGGATGGGGAACAACAGTCTAAAAGTCATGGCCGCTCTATCCGTGAGTTCTCTATGACTATGCCTTGAGTTTCTTCTGGGCTTCTGTCTTTGCAAGACGGAAGGCGCAGAGGTGGAGTAGGGGAGTGGGGGAGTGGGTTGGGAGGGTGGGGGTGTGGGAGGTGCTTACATCTGCTAAGATTTGGGGATCATGGTTTCTTTGTTCACTATTTTACAAAAAAAAGGGGAACCATATGGGCCAGGGATATCGCCCAGCGGGCATAAGTGCCTGCTTGGCAAGCATAAGGTCCTGTCTTCGATTGTTGGTAAAAGAAAAAAAAAAAAAAGTAAGAACCACAGGCATTTCAATGTTTGCAGAGTTTTAATAGAAAAGCAGATGTACCTAGAAATTTATCAGCTTTGTATCTTTAATGAAGTCACTCAAAAATATGCCAGTTGACTGAAGGATCCATCAAAAACATAAAAGTAAAACAATAGTTACAGAATAACATTGAAAGCAGAGAACAAGGGATGATATAATTTTATAATTATTATACAAACTGTCCAAAGAGAATGTGAACTTTCAGTTAAAAAAAAAAACTAACGAAAACTTTACTATGCTATCTAGCTCCAACCAAGTGTGAAATTTTACTTGTTATTAAAAAAGGAGGGATAAGTAGGAATAGATAATACAAGTGAGCGAATTTTACTGTTTATGGGAAGTAAAAAAGAAAAGGTGCTTCATTTATGACACTAGTAATATGTAGTTTTTTTTTTAATTGGAGAGAACAAATAAGTAAACTAAATATTTAGCCTGTTAAGTTAGAAAACAACTATATTAGAAATTCAGAAATGGAAATAAAAGGAATATATGATTTCAACATTTAAAAATCAAAAGCTGGGGGCCAGAGGTGTAGCTCAGCGGGTGTAAGTGCCTACTTGGCACATGCGAGGTCGTAAGTTCGATTCCCGGCACCAAAAAAAAAAAAAAAAAATAAAAAAAGCTGTTCACTGAAAATTGAAATATTTAGTGGATAATTTCTGAAAAAATCTAGTTTTAAAATGCAACATGAACCTAGAATTATTCAAGAAATGTATCACAGAAATGGAAAAGTGAAATTAAGACTACTCTATAAAAATATTCTTAGGAGTACATTTGAACCTCTCAGTGGAGACAGTTTTCTAACATCATACTTAATGATCAAAGTTGAAACCAAAATACAAAGGCCAAAAAACTAGTATGTATATAGTTACTTCAAGGATTAGGTAATTCCCAAACTATATTAAAAGCTTTTAGGATATACAAAAAATAATGCAGTCCTGTTTGTTTGACAACACTAACAGAAATCTGATAACCAAACTTAATAAGGCACAAAGAGAGAAAAGGAAGAGAGTTTGCTGATTTAGATAAGATGTAAGTCTAGGAAAACACAGTGTTTAGAAAATTGAATTTCTGCTATATGACACATCATTAGAGAACAGTTATGCCCCATTCATAGATCACAAGAGGCTTCCAACACTCAAGTCTTTGAAGCCACTAAATAACACGCCACATGATAAACCCAAAAACTTAACTGGTCTCTCAGTAACCTAAAACTAAAAGAATGATTTACCATAACTTTTAAAAAAAGACCTAAAATCAATAAATACCACGCTTTATAAAAAGTTAGGATTAAAAGTGAAATGTGCAGGTGCAGAAGCAGAGAGTAGCAAAGTGCTCTCGGAAGCAGGAAAGGGTGGGGACAGGATGGGCAGTAAGTACAGGTGCAGCCGGACAGGAGGAGAACCTCTAATGTCCTGCAGCACAGTTAGGTAACAATGGTTGACAATTCATTGCCTTTTTCAAAATAGCTAGTAGACAGGATTCAGAATGTTCCCAATACAAAGAAATGCTAAAAGTTTGAGGTGATAGCTATTCCAATTGTCTTGGTTTGATCATTATATGATATATATACATGTGTCTCACACTATGTATCACTATGTATCTCTATATATATTGCTATGTATCTCATAAATACGAACAATTGTGTCAATTAAAAATTAAAAATACTTCAAATTTAGAATAAATAAGCCTAAAAGTAGATGCTTACTTTGTAATAGGAAGAGGAAATGAATAGACCAAATTACTGTAATAAGAATGGGACAAGCCTGAGTTCTTAGAATATGCAAAAGAAATATGCTTTAAAAACCTGCTGGGAAGGGTGACAGTGCCACAAGATGATCATACACGCAATATATAAAAATGGGTGATTTTTGTCCAGTTGCAACAATGCTAGTCACAAAAAAATGAAAATAGAGACAATCTGAAAATAGATCATGTACAGGAAAATTGTGCTTATAGTAAAGAATCTAAGGAAATGTTTAAGTTAGCACAATAATTTCCTCATAAGAAATAATGAGAAGTATAAATGTAGTTTTTTAAAATAAAAAAGTACTAAATGGTCAGGAAATTCGATATGTGGTAAACCAATGAACTGGTATTTTTGGTCATTATAGGAATATGAGAATAGCAAGAGGGCTTTTACACTCAGCACTGCTTATTTATAGTTGAATACTTGAGAACCTCAAGGCTGTTCTGTAAATTCAATATAGGATTTTTAGAAAAAAGCCCATTAGGAATATTTGATTATCTAGCCTTAAGTGCACAATCCACTAATGTAGTGTACTCATGGCTTTAAATACAAATAGAATTTGATGTAAAAAAACACAAATCAAAACTTTTATTACATTTCTGAAGGTTAGGGAAATGTTATAAAATAGCCATCAATGTTACATTTGTGTAAAGAAAATGCTGATTGCACTGAATCATGGTGAAACAGGTCACATTTTATTGCTTTTGGCCAAAGAACAATACTAAGCTTATAGTCTAGAATACAAGCAAGGTGATGTTTAAAATAGGTTATATAGGCAAAATGCAACTAATGTGAGCTTGAGTGTAAAAATAAATAAAATGGCAAGGTTGGTTTTGTAAAAAGGAGACAAAGTCCAATATAGCTCCATGTACTTTTAGCTACAGTGTCTAAAATAAGCGTGCTTTTAATTTTAGACAAACACTCCGAGTGACGAGAGAGACTACAAGTTTTATGACAAAAATTATAGGATTACATCTAGTTATTCCAGAATAAATGTTAATAAAGCTACCATAAAAGGGACCAAGTTTTATTTTTATATGTCGGACAAAACAAAGGGCCTGTTTTATTATGTGACTAGGTAAAATCAGTTTTTTTTAAGTTTCTTTATTAGTGTGCATTTGCAATACATAATAATTGCATTCATCCTGGGAAATTTGTACATATCCATATCACATCTTGATCATTTTTTCTTCATCTTCCTCCCATCTCCTCCTACCCTCAGTCCTTTTTGTTTTTTAATTTTGACATTGGCCTCACTAAAGTTACTGATTTTTCCGGTGGGCTCAAACCTGCAATCCTCCTGCCTTGCCTTTCCAAAGTGTGAGATTACAGGTATGTGCCACTATGTCTGGCTTAAAGAGCAGTTTTTAGTACTTTCAGTCTGGCATGGCTTGACCAAGAAATGACTCAAAATCATGTCTGCTAATAACAGTTCCATTTACAATGACTGCAAAAATCCAAAGCATAAACATTTCCCATAAAATGTCAATTATTTGAGATAAAGAGCCAGAGGAATCTGTAATTAGCACAAAATGTGTCCTTATTTCTTGTGTAAAACATATGAACATGATATGAGAGTGGAAATCTACCTAATGGTCTATCAAAAATGACAGAATAGATTGGTATGTAAAAGTAATAAAGGCAAAAATAGAAAAATCTATCAGTGTTTCCTCTATAAGTTTCTATGAGGTATTCTTTAAATCAGTAACATACATGGTCAAATAGACAAACATAAAACATAAATTATATTTGAGGGGGGATACAAAATTTGATCCTGTGAATCCCCAAAGATTCTCTATTTGGATTAGATTCTCGATTCTGCCCAGTCTGTGTGTGTGTGTGTGTGTGTGTGTGTGTGTGTGTGTGTGAGACTCCCCATCTATCCCTTCTGATGTGGGAATGCTAGCTACCCAGCCAACTTGTGACTCTGGGTCTACTGCAACATAAAAACTCCTTTCTGGCTTCCACCTGCCCTTTTTGGATCTGCTTCATACTATTCACAGACCAGAAGCAAGTAACAATGGTTGATGTAATACAAACTGATTTCTACTAAGTGGGTCTAATACTCTCTGATGTTTTAGAGACCCGATGTCTACCTAACCTCCTGGCACTCAAATCAGCATTTTCTTCTCCCTTGCCCTACTTTCAGGATATTAATTGGGCTACACCAGTCATCAGATTGGTTCATGGATGGGCACATGGTTGAGCCAGGCAACCAGGGCCAATCATACCTACTTTGGGATATTTTATTAGAAGAAACAGACCTTTTTCTGCTCCTCTTAGATGTGAACAAGAGAGGATTTAGAGGCTGGAGCTGTTGTCAATCTATGGTGGGTGGAGAATGGAGCCAACATGGAGGAATCTCATTCTGATGAAATGATCTCTGATCTCTGATCAGAAAGTATTAGACCCACTTAGTAGAAATCAGTTTGTATTACATCAACCATTGTTATTTGCTTCTGGTCTGTGAATAGTACTTTGAACTTATAAAACATACTTCTACCAACACCACTGTGACTTACTCTCTTCTATTCAATATTATGTGTGTGAAGTCCCTTCATGTTGTTTTGCTAATTGTGTAGTTTAATTGTTCATATGGCTAACACTTGATATTATAAAATTTAATATAGCTATCTGAGTAGTGTGAAATGGTATGACTGTGGTATAAATTTGCACTTTGCTAATTGCTAATGAAGTTGGGGCATATTTCCGTATGTTATTGGCTACTCATATTTATTTCCCATGAAAAACTTCATTCAGGTATTTCACCCATTTTTCTGTTAGATTATCTTTTTCTTATGAATTTGTTGGAGTTAATTACATATTCCTCAATCTGTAAATCTATCTGTCCTTTGTGGGGTATGGTTTATCTTCAGTTTCACTTAACCAATGAGATCTTAAATGTGATACAGATGTTATGTGTCTCTTAATGACTTTTCTGTCTTATTTAAAATTTTATTTCCCTCACCCAAGGATATGAAGTTATTTATTTTTAAATGTTTTACAATTATTTCACATTAAAGTCTTTGATCCATTTGAAACTGATTAATGTATCTGGTGTGAGACAGGGGATGCATTTTCTTTTTTTCATAAGGATAAAGAATTATAAATTTATAAATTTATCCTCTTCATTGATTTGCAATTCAGCTCTGTCACATATTAAGTTTTTATATAAATGTGGTCCTATTTCAGGACTTCTGTTTTATTAGTCTAGTTACTTACCTTTACTCCCAAAACTTCCCCAATAGATAAATTACTAATTTACTATGGCTTTATATCGATCTAATCTAATCTATCTGAATGACATCATTAAATTCTTCTACTTCTTTCTTCTTTAGGATTGATTTGGCTATTTATGAATCTTGCTCTTCTATATCAATTTTAGTATTATCCTAATTTCCACCAAAAATATGTTGAATTTCTTGGGACTGCACTGGACCTGTATGTGGCAGAACTGACATCTTTACAATAATAAGATTATCTAGGAACCTATTATACTCCCCTTCCTATTAAGTTCTTTGAATTTCTTTCAAAGTTATTTTCTCCACAAAAGTCTCTCAGATCTCTCTCATTAGATGTATTTCTAGGGATCTTATTTTTGTTTTTGCTGGGAAAAGTTTCTTGCAAAATGGTTCCTGTTTTCTACAAGGATATATTATTAGTTTAAAAAGAAGAAAAACTAACATAATTGAAATGTTCAAAAAGTTACAAAAATAAGAGGACAAAGAACATTTTCTTGTCAAAAGGAGGTTGCAATTAAATAGTGTGCTTTGAAAGCATGAACATAATACACTTTAATATTAACGTCTAGAGCTTGTAGCACACCAATGGGGGATTATTATGAGGAAGGAAAGACTTTCCAATGGTCAAGGACAGACAGAAGCAAGGAAAAGGAAGGCAACTATGAAAGTTAGGAAGGTTTGGCAGATTCTACGCATAGTAAAATGTATGAAGCTACAGAAATTGATAAACACTTTCTTAGCAGAAACATTTCATAAGGACTACCTTTCATAAAGTTCAAAAGCTCTCAATCTACATCAATAATTCTTAGCAATCTAGAGTATATGACCAAGCAGTGAAAAGGAACAATGTTAGTAAACACAGTGAAATTCCCTTAAAATGAGCAGTATTCAGGAGGCTATGAAGAGTTGGGCTATTTCATAAGCAAAATAGATTTGGAAGAGAAACGGGGTATCAGGTTTCGTTTGCTGGTTAAAATAAACTAATACTTTGGGAGATAGATTTAACCATCTGAATTTATATTCTCCTATTTAATGGTGAAAATGGACTTTAAAAATTTCTTGAAAAACATTACTTTTATTCAGACAACATATGGAAAAAACTACTCCATCATTTGTAAATGATACATTTAGAAAGGTAATTTCTTTTACTGAAGGCATTGTTTTTAACCTTTCCACATCAGTCAAGAAAAATAGGCTTTGACACATCAGGTCTTTTTTAAAAAAAAAATGAGCCACCAAATATATCACAGAACTTTTATTTAACACCTATCTTGAGAACATTTCAATGAGTTTCAGGTTCAAGAGAAAAAAAAAAAGAAATATGAATACAGGGGGCTGACTTCCAATAAAATGCTGTTACAGTTACAACCAAACAGTGATTTACTCATCTACATGTTCCTTGGCATTAAAACAACTTGTACTTCCTGGAAATCTCTGGTTTTGAGAATGTGGACTGTTTTTACTTTCAAAAAGAGGGGAAATGTTAAAACTGAATAATGTAGCCCATGAGGAAAGGACATGCAAAGAAACCTTGCCATTTTCAATCTCTACTTAAGCAAACTGTTTTTACACTTCTTAACTTTCCATTAGCATATCTAGTGTGTGCTGAAAATCATTTTGCTGATCTTAAAAAGGTCCAAACAGTATGATTACTATTTCAAACACATCCAGGGAGCCAGAACCTCACAGATCACCCTTTCTGCATAATGTTTTTAGTCTCCTTCAGGGAAACTGCTAGGATTTTCTCCAATCTATTTAGCCAGTGTAGACTATTTTAAATATGTTTGATTTATTTTAGAGTAAATTTTATTTAGAATACGCATATTTGGTCTCAAACTTCTAACTTCATGATTAGCCCAGATACTTGAGCATATATAAAAATGGGCATTCGGACATGTGATATTAAAGTTAAATCCAGAAAAAAAAGGTAATATTTCCATTTTGTAGGTGTGCTGGAGAGCACGTTGCCTCATTTTATTATGATATGGAAATACAGTACCTACGAAAAAAACTAAAATATAGTAGCTACTTTCATAAAAAGACTTGGAATTGTGCTTTTGGGTCTAAATATGCACTAACTCTAGGTATGTGCTTAGCACCTATCTCCTCATTAGTCCTCATGGGCCCGTTCTTTTGGGCACACAGCACGCCAGTGCCCAGCGCGTGGCAGCTGCTCACAGGTAACTGTTAAATGAATAACCAGGTGAAACACGCTCACTGGAATTAGTTACACGAGGTCATTGCCAGCTTCTGTGAGAACTGCTTTGTGAACTGTGAGGGCTGGAGTAGAAACCGTTCCAGCAGAGGAATGAAATGCTGGGTATCACTGATAAGGCCTAAAAAGAAAGAGCTTGAAAGAGCTAGAGTGGGGTAGGGATTCAGAGCAAGGTTTAACTGGGAGAGCCTGGATGAGATATAAATATTGAACAGACAGATCTTTTTAGAGAAGAAGGGATTCAAAATACACTCGATCCTTGGATTGCAAGAACCTTGTTCTGTGAGTATTCTGTAAGATGAGAAAACACTTCTAACACATGTTAGCTTGATAAACAAATGATGTCTTACACTATGAGTAGTATGTGAGGCTGAATGTCACATGTGAATGTCACGACTGAGCCAGCACACAGCAGAGGTTCTATTAGTCATGGTGAAAGTCATCCTACACCAGTGATGGTGAACCTTTTAGAACTTTCAGTGATAACACACAGCCTGCTGTGGTAGGCATGCCATAGGTTTGCCACTACTGTCAGTAACCCGCCTCTCTCTCATCTCCCTCACACAAACTATGAAGGTTTTCAAATAAGTACAGGTTAATTTATTTTCCTTTATATTTTCCTTATTATTTTGTATTATATTATGGTATTATAATAATTTTGTATCACTATTTTGGGATTGTGGAATGAATCATCTGAGTTTCCATTATTTTTTATGGGGAAATTTGTTTTGATATACAAATGCTTTAGATTAAAAGCATGATTATGCTTGAAAACCGAGTTTTTCCTGTACCAGAAAAGGAAGAATAATCAAAAATGTTCTTAAAAAGACAGGAGAGACTAGGACCCAGGACCTAGAGAAAACACCTGCTATTTTAAAAAATGACAGGAAAATAATGGTTGTTAGCAGATCTGATGGCAGGTCATGGCCCAGTTAAATTATTGGGTGACTTCTGTTTTTCTCTGAGAAGCAAGAGACAATGTTGTCCTTTGAATATGATGGGCAAGAATGTACACTTGGGAAGGTTAGAATTAAGTCACTGTGAAAGGACAACCATGAGCTGACTAGAAAAGAGAGTAAAGTCTGTGTCATCACCCAGCAGATGCTAGATCCTATAAGTCAGGAGCCCCTGAGCCTCAGGCCACCGACTGGTACCAACCCATGGCTTGTTAGGAACCAGCTGCTCTCCCTTGCTTACATCACCACTTGAGTTCCATCTCCTGTCAGATCGGATCGGTGGAGACATTAGATTCTCACAGGAAAATGAACCCTACTGTGAACCAGCACAAGAGGGATTAGGTTGTGTGCTCCTTTAAACCATCCAGAACCATTCTCTCAACTTCTGTCCAGGGAAAAAGTGACTTCCATGAAAGCAGTCTCTGGTACCAAAAAGGTTGGGGACCATTGCAGTATTGGCATGTTGGTCTGGCCTGTACTAACTAGACAGGATGAACTTTTGGCTTTGGAGTCTAAATTTTGGGGCCAAGCCCAGATCTGCTATGTGAGTTGTCTGACCTGCGGAAGTCACTTCACTTCTTAAGGCCTTAGGTTTTATGATTTAGATAATGACAGAATTTCATAAGAACATTCAAGGTTCATTCCAGCTCCAAAAGGAGTAAGCTATAAAATAACCTGTAAATTAATTTAATGGCAGCAAATTAGTATGAAATAGGAATTCAGAATTGGATAGGAACCATCTTTACTGCATTGGCCCATGGCTCTGTTACCTTCTAACATGACCTCTCCCATGGTCTGCTTCTAATTCTACCTCTATCCTGGCATGTACACAACAACTATGATCACATGACTTACTTGCTTTAATCTCTCAAAAGGTTCCCCAAGACTGCATAGGTAAACGCTGACTCCTTGGCCAGCTCAGCAAACCCCAAGTAATCGGCTCCTTACCCTCTCCTTGCCCCCCTGTCTCACTGCTAAACTGTCTGCAAATTATTTTTCTAAAGAAATTAAAAATAAACAGGACTTAGAGAAAATAAGAACAAGGGTTATTTGAATCCCTTAAATATACCTATTCTCTACTCTAGTGCCATATGTATTGTCATTCACTATTTTAGACAGTTCAATTTAAAAATATTGTATTCAAAAGATCTGGATCCAGCCCTTCTCAGTAGCAATAGTGAAATTTTGTGGCTGAGTTAAAATACACTTAAATGAATGCCTTTCGCTTTTTAAGGTGAGTATAATATAAGCTAAAGCCTTCCCAAAAGAAATGGGCTTTAACAGAGGAAGTAAAGAAAGAATATAAATAACATTCCTCATTCATTAAAAGAATGGTATTCATTGATGTTTACACATGTGGTTCTCACTCTTTAAACTTAAGTCTAAATATATTTTAAAAGCTGTAAGTAAAGTAGCAATTTACTGAAGCCAAACCACAAAGAAATTTTAGGAATGCATCCAGGTTATATAATGCTATTTCTTGCTATAGAAAGAGAATTTTAATAGCTTCTATTTTGGTAATCTACTGACTAATTCTTAGAAGAATTTTGGAACATAAAATAATTTCAGAAATTGAGTTTCAATCTAATTGAATTTCTAGGTAAGAGTCAGAAACAGAAGCTCTCAAACCCAGAATAGCTCCTCTCACACAAAAGGGGCCTGGCAGGAAAGCTTCCTCCTGGCCAACAGAATGCTCCTGTTTTGCTCCCAGACCTAAGCAGGTTCTGGTCCTCTTGGTACCGTTATTTACCTTCATTTCAGGAATCTTTCTTAACTGGGGTGACCTTCAGCAAGAATGAGGGAGGGGTCATGACAAGAAAGGGCAATGAATGTGAAGGAAAAGGAAGCTTCTGGCTGAGAGGGGTAGTCCAGAACCTTCTGTGGGCATAGAGCACAAGGAAAGAAAACACTGGGAGAGCATAGAAAGGCAGAAAAAACTAAACTGTTCTAAGAAACCACAAGATAATTTATGTAGAAGGGGCCAGGGTTTTAGTGGAAAACAGAAATATATTCTATTTAAAAATTAACAATTAAATAAGTAGTTTTTGATGCTGAAAAGAAAATAATCTGTGAAAAACAATACATCTTACTCCTCTCACTACTTTTTTTTTCTTTTTTTGTTTGGTGCCGGGGATCAAACTCACAACCTCACCTTTGCCAAGCAGGCACTTAACATCGCTGAGGTAAACCCCAGGCCCTCAAACAATACGTCTTAAAGAGCCAGTGTAGTAGTCACAGGTGCTCATACTTCTTTCATGGAAAGAACAAGAGTGAGAAAGTTCTCAGATTACTAAAACGTGTCTATACAGAAAACTCGATGGATTGAATAATAGAATTTACATGGCTAAAGAGTCATCTAACAGGTTGCAAAATTTAAGCCAACAAAATCTCCAGAACACTCAGCAAAAAATGGAGAGAAGTAGGCAACAAACACAGAATCAACTTGATGGGTCCAAAGTCTACCTACTAGAGTTCTACATAAGTAGCAGAGAGAAAAATATCCTGGGTGAAAAATAGTCTGCACCATAAAGACAAAAAACAAAACAAAACACCACCATGGTGAAGTTTTAGATTCCAAATAAAGCAAAAATTCCTAACTACAAAGAGGTAACAGACCCTTACAGGCACAAAAATTAACCAAGCTACAAGATTCTGCTCCATATCTGACTTATTGGTTACACTAGACTGCAGGTATCACAGGTGCAACGCCTTCAATGCTGAGGAATAACAATTTTAAATCTAGATTGAAATTATCAGTTAATGTTGAGGGTAAAATCAGACATTTTAAACATTTAATAAGAGATTTTAACACCCATGTATATTACATATGAAAAGTTACTCAAAATGAATAACTTACTGAGTTTAAAAAAAAAAACCTAAAGAAGGAACAGCATAGAATAACAAAAAAAAAAAAAAAAATCAGTAGATGTCAAATGCAACCCCCAAACAGAGAAGTGTCTTCAAAGAAATGAAGCTGTTGTGAACATCTCCTTCAAGTAGGTAAATTCAGAATGGGAGTTTTGTTTTTTTTTTACATGGATCTAATATTACCAGGGTCCACAGTGAATAATATTTGTATATTGGCTTTAGATTTTTAGAAACAATCCAGATGAAACAAAAACAACATTGTTATGCCATAACAATAAAAATTCCAAATGTATTAAACTCTGACACTGTAAAAATTGTAGTCTAGCAAATTGGGAGGTCACAGGTAGGATGACTGACCGTCCTAGGACCAGGAGGTTCCCAGACATGGGACTTTCTGTATTAAAACCGGGAATGTTCTGCATAAACCAGGGCTGGTTTATCACCTTAGACTAGGACAGAAGAGGTGAGAGAAGAATGCAAAAATCCCTAGACTAGTAGTTCAACAGATGCCTTAGATAAGAAGTTGGTGACAGCCAATACTAATGTGGTGATGTTAGTAATGATGGTACTGAAGAATGAGGTTTTTGTATTTAATTTCACCCCTTTCCAAAGTATTTATATTTATATTTTTAAAGCAATACATCCATCTAGAGTAAGTCAACTGTTACTAATAAAGCATTTAATTTTTTAACGAAGAGAATATTTCAAAAGTAGAACCTAGGGCTTCAAACAGAGGAAGCTAACTATAGTATAAATGATTAAACATGGGATTTAAAAAAATCAAAATCCTGATTGGAAAGCAAGTTTTTAAACAAAGCCAAGGACAGGAAGATCTGTTCCTTTGTGCAGGGGCAGTGTTTGTGCTCTGGTGAAGAATGAATGATCACAGGAAAGGACAAGAGGAAGACGGCACTGGCAAAGCAAAACATGCTCCCAGCGGAACCACATGAATTACAGCAACAGCCACTAGACTGTGTACCACAGCCCCTGCTAGGGAAACGTGAGTTTATCCCCAGGGAAGCCACTCAGAGACATGATGTGGCCCTGTCCCTCTCTGCAAGTGTGACTATTCCAGAGGGATAGGCAGTACACTTCATCTGATCTGGCTATTTTATGCTGAAATTTTAAATCAGATACCAATTTCAAAATAGGTGGTGTTTTCACGAGCATTAACACTTTGAAGTTTAATGACCGTGAACAGGGATTCATATCTGTAGGTAACTCTTGCATGTCTTTTAAGAAAACTGAACTGCAATCTTAGGTATGCTGACTCTAAAATTATTTGCCATTAACTTATCCATTAACTTATCTGCAATGGTAACTGAACCAGAAACAAGTAACTGTTTCATGCCTTTCAGCTTGGGAATGTCCTGTTAGTATCCCCAAAATATACATATTTAAATACACTTTAAAATTGAAAACAGAAAAGGCCTATGGTCCTGCGTTTTGTAACTACTAAGCATATAATCAGAATATATTACGTGCATCATACAGTGCATAAAATTAGGAACCTTACTATATTTAATGACCTAACGGGTCCCTGCTGAATCACTGTGCACCTGTCAAGTTTCCTAGTCTTAAGCGATGTAACATTTTGAAAGCACACATGAAATCAGTACGTAGACTATAATTAACACTACCATTTAACATGGTTGAGTGTACTTACACTCCCTGTAAAGCTGTTAAATCAATTGTGTATCTTAAAAATCCAGGGTCTGGCAACTGAGGAAAAAAAATCACACACATAGCTCACTGGAAATGCATAGTGTCAGGACTAATGCATTTGAATTTGTGAAATTAAAAAGGAAGTGTAGCTCCAAGGATGCTCAGATGTTGGTCCTACAAAATGAAGGGACATTATTGCAAGACACATTATTGCCCAGTAGCACTGAACTAAAAATTATAGCTGACCCACAAATTCCAAAGCAAGAAACAACAGAACTATGATTCTTCTAAAATGTTCATCCCTCAGATGCTTAATTTTAATTAAAAGTCTACTAAATTTCTCATTCTGTGAGTTCAGCACATTAAGATATTTCAATGCCATGTAATAAGAGCAAAAGTTGTAGCACACAGTCCCCATAACTCCAAAAAGAAAAAACAAAAACAAAACGGGCAGTGAAAGCTGCAATTTACTTGCTCTCCAGGAAACTAATTGGAATGTACTGGAGTAAACTTAATGAAATAATGTAAAACATTTGTGTGAAATTCAAAGCATTCTGTTATAAACCCTGCAAGGGTAAGAAGGTCTCCGCCTTCTTTTTCATTTCTTTTGGTTCCCAGTGACAGGTCTATTGAATATTCAGCTCAAACTAGACTGAGAACTAATTATTTTTTCAAGGGAAGAGCCCTTCAACTACTCTAGGACCTGGGTTGTTTTATGTTTCTGCATCGCTCCCAAATGCTGCTGGCGCGTCTTGGAAGGACTGTGTGCTTGGATTCCTCCCCACCCTCCTCTGACATCGGTTGCAACCACAAGCAAAGACAGATGCTGGTGTTTGTAACAATCCCAAAGAATGGAAATGATGATGTTCCTCCAAGTATTTGCTGTGTTCTTCAAACAACCAACATTTATTGTTCAATTATTTCATTACTTCATTATTTTAATGGGTTTTCTCCCAGAAGTAGGCTTAGAGTCTAGGATTTAAAGTTTTCCATATGTATGAATTTAAGCCATTTGTTCTAATGGTAGAGCAATGTATTCTTTCAGTTACAGTATTTGAAATATTTTTATTCACTTCATTTCTTTTTAAGAAGTTTTATCCCAAAGCTATTGCCTGCCTTTATGCATTTTTCAAGTTAGCCTTGAATGTAGTTCAATTATAGAAGTCATTGTGGCACTGGATAATTTATTGTGAGCACAGTAAGTGTCTTTTGATCTTGTTACTCTTCTTCTCCCCAACTACTGTTTAAAATTTCACCAACTCCATCAGGCTCTCAGCCACACATTTCTATTATACACGTTGAGCATCTCTCAGTCAAAAATTCAAAATCCGAAACTTTTTAAAGTCACAATGGGACATTGCACACCTGACCTCATTAGACAGGTTTGTCAACACACACACACACACACCCAAAAATACTGTATAACATTTTATTCAGGCTATGTGTAGAAGGTATATATGAAATATAGGTGAATTTTATGTTTAGACTTCGGTCCCTTCCCCAAAATAATTCATTATGTGTATGTAAGCATTAGAAAAAATAAACCCAACTCAAAGCACTTCTAGATCTCAAGCATTACAGATAAGGGACAATCAATCTGTACTACATTTTCACATTTATTCTTTCAAAGCTGTAGTCACTTGATCACACACTTATTTTAAAAGAATCCGTGTGTGTGGTGGCAGATGCCTTTAATCCCAGAATTGTGGGAGGTGGAGGCAGGAAGATAGCACATTTGAGTCCTACCTGAGCAATGTAGCAAATTAGTGATATCCTGTCTTAAAATAAAAAATAAAAGGGACTGGGGATTCATCTTAGTGCCAAGGCCCTAGGTCCAATCCCCAGAACTAACTAAATAAACAATTTTAAAAAGGTATGTAGGCTAGTTGACTTTTTCTCCTAACCCCCAAATCAGTATTGATGGTCAGGCAGTCCTATGCATGTCTCTTAGTTATCCTTGCTACTCAGTATACTATGACTTGCACATAGTAGGTCTTTGCATATCTTTTCATGATTACAAACTGTAGCAATTCGTGGCTGTTGTAGTCAGGGTTTACAAAGGAAAAAGATTTAATACAGGACATATAATATATAGGGTTATTTTATAATATTCACCCAAGGAGTCAAAAGCAGAAGAGTATGGGAGATCTGTCCATGCACTAGAGATCCAAAGAATCCACATGAAGACCTAGAGTCCATGGCAATATCCTCTATGAGTCCAGCTGGAGGCCTAGAGCCCACAACAATGTCTCATGCAAATCTGTATCAAGGATCTGCATTGGGAAGGCCCAAAGGTCAGTGGTGGAAGCTAGAAAGTCTGCATCAGCGTGATGAAAACTTCGTGCCTGCAAGCTGAGGGATCTGCACTGAAGCCAGGAAGTGATGCTCAAAGTAAAGCCCAGAGCTCTCCCAAAGAGAACTGCAGCCATCCTCAAGACAGTGAGGACACAAGCTCCTCAAAGAATGAGAACAGCTGAATTCATATCAGGAAAGCCAGCTTGACAAGCTTCTTCAGGAGGATCAATAGCACATGACCTTCCTCTCCAGTTCTGCTTTTATGCTCTTAGCAAAAATCCACAGGAGGGCCTTCCTCACCCAGCACCACGCTGATTCAGTTCAGCTGGGTGTTACACGAGCTGACCATTAGTTAATCCACCACAGTGGCCAGGCAGCAAACTTCTCCGTTTCAGAAGGAAGAAATAATGAGACCTAATTTTGCCAGCCACCAGGACTTCTCCCAGCCACATCTACCCGAGTCAGATGTGATATGACCACAAATCCCCAGCAATACCTTGCATGGCAGAAGCCATGGCTCATCTTGGACCCCAGACCCAGAGTTATTATTCAAAAATTTAGACTCAACTATGAGTCTTCAAAAGACAGCAAATTATTTGGTTGATTTCAGCGATGAAGTATGTTTTTCCATTTAGTAAAGATAATAAATGGAGTTTAAAACAGTATTGCATAGGTATTTGCACAGAATACCTTAAAAGCCTAAATAAATGCCACTAGCAAAATACCAGATAAATTGGAAAAAGGAAACACAAATGCATATACAGCTAGAAATACATGCAAAATTTAATCTTTGATATGCTTTTACAACCAGCTAGTTTCCCTAGTAAACTTTTGATAAATAAAACCATTGATTACTGACATGTATAATATCATACCAAAAAGTCTTATATTCTTTAAATCATAACTTAAAGGTAAGTATTTTCTTAACAATTTCTCCTTTCCTTGATTTTTAGCCAATAGTATTCCTACCACAACACCACCTGTGAAAGCAGCTAGGCTCACAGCAAACCATAGGCATTCTGACTATAAGACACCAGGAACTAATGTCACTACGAATTTCACACTCAAAGAAATACTCATTGTAGTCACAATATACTGGTTACCGGAGGTAGGCTGTACACCAGCCTACAGATACAGATAGTGTAGAACAGTCATGGCAAACCTTTTAGAGCTTTCAATGATGATAAACAGCCAGCTGCAACATTCGTGCCATCACTTTGCCACCACTGGTATAGAAGGATAATTTCGGAGGAAGAAAAATATGCTTGTAGGAAAATATTTGGAAGAATACAAAAGAAAAAAGTTACAATTTATTGCTTCTAGCTGAAAGGACTTAACTGGTTACTTACCTTTTATTTATCCATCTAGCCATTCATCCATCCATATGAATTGGGTTTTTTTTTGCTCACTTCTAACCCCAAACATTATGTATGACTCACGTACATTTTTAAAAGTCTTAAGTGAAACAATAAGGTATACTAGATGTCCCGTCACAGGTTTAGAACCTCTTATTCCCTCACATTGTTCTCTGAAGGAGCCCTGCATCATCTTGAGCCCTGGGATGGGCCTTGGAGACCTCTCAGGTGAGTAAGAGGATGGTGTGTTGCCCCTAAGAACTGAGGAGACTTACTGTAGGGATACAGGAAACAGACTGAAATTTAGGTCACTGGTGTATGTGTGTCTGGCAAAGAATTTGTAATGCACCTTTCACATTTAATGTGTATTTTTTGCTTCTTAGCTTTTTTTCCTTCTCTCATTCTTCATTTTGGTGATACTCAGATATGTTGGACTCACTTATATCTGAACAAGAATTTTCCCTAACACACGAAAGCCCAAGTCTTATTTCAGAACCATGCTGGAGCTGGGTCTAACAACAGAGGCCAGGGCAATTTGACCAGGACAGGTTTCATGATTAAGGGCGCAATCTCTGGCCCTGCAAGCCCACGTGTTGATTGGTACTTAGGTGGGCTCTCTTCTGACCATCACTCCTGCCTTCCTAGGATGAGCTCTAGGATGTCTGACGGCTTAGTGAATTTATCTACACAGTCTCAGAATGTATTGGCTTGTGGGCAGACCACATCTCAGTACCGGTCAGTACTGAGTACTCAGTACTGGTCAGTACTGAGTACTCAGTACTCAGTAGACCCACTGCCGGGGGAGGGGGGCTGCTTTTTTCCTCATTTTTCTCCTCATCTCTGCTTGGTAGTCAGGAGCACTTATTTAGTCACTTAGATGACCTTCATGTATTTGTGGAAACAAGTTTAGACTATGTTTGTAGCCATCAAAAGTCTTGTTATCACCACTGATGAACAAGTAGAGACAAACTATTCAAAATCCAGACCATGTTCTGAGCCACGAAGCCCCAGCCAGCTGATTCATCTCTTTTAGGATTCATTCTACACACAAGAAAGGACTCTTCTGTCTTGTAATAATTTTTATGAAAAAATAATTACAGGAAAGATGTAAATTTTAAAATTTAAAAATTTACAATATTATAGCCTATGTAGACTATTCACTCAAATGATTGGAAAAGCAAAACTCAACCTAACTGTTAAGCCTAAATTTTCTTTTCTTTTTTAAAAGGAAGGTGACTATTCTTCCTTTGTATAATAGAATGAGATAGTATCATCTGGATTAGAACTTTAAGCCTTAAAAGAACAAACAGGAACATGCCCAAAGTTTTATTTTCCATTTTGTGACTTAATGCTTCCTATAAGAATAAAAGCATTAGGCTAATCTTTATCATTTAACTAAAAGATTCTTTGACTATCTATATGTATAACTATATCTATATTTATATTCATCAAGTGTTCAAAATTCAGTATATTTGGCCAGTGTGTTTCCAGTATGCATAAATTGCTTCCCAGAAAAAAAACCCTCTATACTCAAACTTGACTCTTCTAGGACAAAAGTGTTGCTATGGACTAAAATAATGGAGAGTCAGTGAAGAAGCTCACTAAAGCCAACTAGCCTCACTGTGAGACATGTCGTCAAAAACAAAAAGCATGAATGGGATGAAGAATTTGAACATTTAAAAAAAGTTCTTGCAACTCTCAAGTCAGATACAAATGTGCTGTTTCCAGATCAGGTCCCAGGGAGGAGCTCTGGTTGGCATCACAAACCTGCGGCTGGGTTCCATATTTCTTCCCTCCAATGCCAGCCATCCTTGATAGTTTTAGCTTTCATCAGGACTCTTAAAGACACTCTCACCTAGAGACTCGGCCTCTCTCACAGTCCAGGTTCCTCATAGCCATGCAGCAGGGCACCCCCAGAGCCCGGTAGCTGACTGTGCTACCCAGGAACAAGGAGCATGGGCAGCAGGTGGAGTGTGTGTGAAATCCAGAGCTCAGAGCACGGCCTAGACAGACTGAATCAGCGCCTGCATATCCTCTGCTCCCTACGTGATCCCTGGGTTGAGTAGGCCTAGGTTAGGCTGCACCACAAGGTCAGCCTTGTCTGCGGCCTCCAACCCTAACAAGACCCCTTTCTTCACAGACCCCTGCTCCACCACATGTGTACCTGACCATTCCAGAGCTCCCTTTGCTAGAACCTCCTTCCTCCACTCTCAGTAGAGCTCGCTCCTCTTCCCCAGTCTGTAGCAAATGTGGAGCATCAACTCACAATCCTAGGCAACTGCCTCTGCTCACAGGCTCTAGAACCACTAGGCAATGGCCTTGTAGAAGCTTGTTGGGCTCTGTTCTCCTGGCAGCCAGGAGGCAATGGGATTGAGCTCTGTGAGCAGAGGCCAGGTTCCGTTGGGGAATGTGGTGGCTGACATGGCCTACAAACAAGATGGCAGTGACCAAAAAGTCAATAGTTAGAACAGGAAGAAAACAGGCCAGAAGTGAGAGTTTAAGTCTTTTGAAATCTGAACAGCCAAAGTATTTGGTATACATCTGAACTCAATAAAAATTGGCTGAACACAGGAAGTCCAGGATACCAAAAATCACAGCTTTGGGATCAGTTTTTGAGATTCATTTTCTGTCTCTGTCTCTCTGTCTCTGTCTGTCTGTCTGTCTGTCTGTCTCTCTCTCTCTCATACACACACACACACACACGTTCTCCCACCCAAGATCCTAGACACACAACTGACAAAAATAGTAGTGTCTGTGACCAATGCCAAGCTGAGGAAGCTGTAGATAAATTCTTCATGCTGATCTGGAAGAAGAAAGCTGTTAGACATATGTCTGCTACAGATTGCACACTGGTGTTCCCCCTTGAACTCCACACTATATGCTCTGAACCCTAGGTGGTGGTATTTAGAATAGTGCCTTTGGAAGGTAATTAGATGAGTCCGTGAGGGTGAGGCCTCCATGATGGGATTAGTGGCTTCACACGAAAGAAAGACATGCCAAAGCATGTGTTCACTGTCATGTGAGGACAGAGTAGGAAAGAAACCATCTATCTTCAAGCCAGGAAGAGGGTCTTCACTAGAACCTGACCATGCTAGCATTCTCATTTTAGACTGCCAGCCTCAGGAGTGTGACAAGATAAATTTCTCTTGCTTAAGCCACCAAATCTATTGTATTTTGTCATGACAACTCCCCTTGCAGACAAATAGAATATCCTAACATGTGGTAGAGGCTTGGGCCTCCAGAACTCTCTTGTCTCCCCTGCCATACTTGCTCTCCATGCAGGTGCCACCTCTGACTAAGACAAGATGGCTGCCACTGGTTGACGAATCTGTTTCAGCAGGTTTTCATCTCATCTTCACGCACACTCTCAGAGGAAAGTACATCTTTCTCTAATGAAGTGAAACAGAGAGTATGCCCTGCCATGGTAGTTTAGACCTCTTCCCACCTTTCCTTTCACTCCCATTAATCCTCTCAGACTGCCCTCTTTCTTGTCATTTCCAAATTCAACTCAGGCATTCTTTTTTTCTTTTCTTTATTATTTTGGTACTGAGGATTGAACCTAGGGGTGTTCCACCTCTGTGCTATACTCCCAACCCTTTTTATTTTGAGACAAGGTCTCACTAAATGGCCAAGGTTGGCCTTGAACTTTCTGCCTCAGTCTCCCAAATAGCTGGAACTACAGGCAAGTTCCACTATGCCTCATTTAAATTTATTCTTATAATGCCTGCTACCCCTTTGAGCTAGTTGTTTCTACTCAATTTCAAAGAAAAACATTAACCAGGAAGAGACTCTTAAATCCACATATTCCTTTTGCATAAGTTCCCTTGAACAGTCATTTGCTTCATACCTGAAAGACTTTTAAAGCTGATGCTGGTCTTTTCTTGCTGCGTGTTTTTATCTTGTGAGGTTTTTTAAAAATGCATTTTCACCTCTGCAACATTTAACAACACTGCCCCTGGCTCACATTTCCTCTCAAGATGTCTGACACTGAACTTGTCTGAAGTTTCCTCCAGGGATCCACTGTGTCCTCCATGTCCTTGACTGGCTCTGATTTATGGTGCAGTATGAGTTGAACCAATGGCTCCAATCCTTGCTCCTCGAAGCACTGGCATTCAAACAAAGTACCTCTCTCTTTCTTCTTGTGGTTACAGGGAGTGCTTATTTCTTGATCCAGCTTCAAGCTGCTCAGCTTTATGTTTTTCACACCTATGTAAATTTTCCATATAAAATTTTGTTTCAACATAGGGTTAATGGCTTCAAAAGACTTGAACCCACAGCTGACTGATGCAAAGAAACAAGGGGTCAGGATTCCAGTCTCTGCTGTGGAAAAGAATTGTGGTGTAACCCTCATATGTCAGCCTTCCCTTACCTAAGAAAGGAGCAAGAGCATCTTTCTCGCCTCCCTCACAGGACTACTGCATAAGTCCTGGCCTTAGGGTCCTTATTGCACACCAACTGCCATCCAGCACATGCCCCTGCCATCCTGTTGGGAGCATGGTCTGGAGGAGAAGGAGGGAGAAAAGCCGGGGTGGGGGATGTCCAACTGTTCTGGACAGTGGCCTGGGGCTGCCTGGGCGACAGATTGTGCTCTTCGCTTTCCACCTTTCCCAGGCTGGCCTGTGACTCATCGTCATGCTACCCTGTCCCACCTGATGGTGCACTCAACCCTTGAGACCTGGAGAGTAGTCCTCAGTGTGTCTACTTTGCTAAGGCGGATGGTAAATGTGGACAAAAAGAGAACCTTTAAATGTAAATTTAAAGGGATATACCTTTAAATGTAAATTTTATTTTTTATTTTTTGGTATTTTTGAGACAGGGTCTCACTATGCAATTCAGGCTGGCCTTGAGCTCACTGGGTAGCCCAGGCTGGTCTCAAACTTGCAACAATCCTCCTGCCTTAGCCTCCTGACTGCTGCGATTACTACACCCAGCACATATGTAAATTTTAAATTACAAAAATAATTGGTGTATTACCCCCTTTTGTTTTATTCTCTTTTAAATTAAAAAAAAATAATTGGTGTACACTGTAAAATGTCTAGACAAAGCATGAAGAAAATCCAGGAAAAACCATCATATCCAGAGACAATCATAGCTAATCCTTTGGTAATTTCCTTCCAGCTTAGCCCATTTGTTTGTTTATACACTAGTGGAGAATAGAGATTAAACAATTTGGTGTACTCTGATCTTTTTTAATATACTGAATATTATAACACAGGCATTTTTAGAAGAGATTGTTAAACTTCTGATCCTTCACTATTTGTAGCAAAAATTCTTCAGAAAATGTCAGAAATGCCACAGACTTGTCTTAAGAGCAACCAAAGACCTGAAAGCTGTGGACTGTTATGATTCCGACTCTGGTGGACAGGCTGGTGGCAGCAGCAGAGAATACAAGCAGCCAGCCCACGGGGTACCTGGGACAGAAAACACCTCTGGGAAGCCAGCCCCACTCCCTGCTCATGCCCCGCCCCCCACCCCGTGCTAGCCCGTCCTGCTCCTCTTTCCAGGCTTGGGCTGTTCCCTCTGTGACCTCTGCAATAGTTTGGCTCTGAAATGTTCCTCAAACACCCACAGAGTAGGAAAAGCATGGTCCCCAACTTGGTGCTAGTGGGGCTTTGAAGATACAGAGCCTAGTGGCAGGTCTGTAGGTCATTAGGGGCATAACTTACAAGGGCATGGCAGGATCTGGCCTCTTCTTCTTCCTCTATTTCTCTTGCTCCCAGGCAATGAAGCAAGTGGTTTTGCTCTGCCACGTGTTCCTGCCAAGACGTGTTGCCAAGGCCCATAGCAACAGGTCAACCAACATGGACTAAAACCACTAAAAACTGCAAGTCAAAATAAACCTTTTCGAGTTGATTGTCTCAGGTATTTGCTACAGCAACAGAAATCTGACTACTATGTCCTCTTCAGGAGCCTCCAGCTATGCTTGGGAACATCTGTGAGCAGAGTAGGTGCAGACAAGAGGAAGGGGAGTCCTGGAATCCACTGTGGCAGGGGAAGACGTGTCTGGAAGTGCAAGCTTAGGGTCTGCATTTTCCTGAACTCCAGTGTACACAGTCCTCACCTTGCCAGGTGACCTAAAGATGCCACCACCATGGAAAGAGTATCCATGCTGCAGGACTCTGTCAGACCATGCCAGGTATGAGGTGTAACCGTCATGCCGGGCCTGAAGAGACCTCTAGTACTCCTGTGTGTAGTGACAAAATGTCCCTAAAAGGACATCCATTGCACCAGTCTTCACAGCACTGTTTGTCACTGGAAAGTGGCCACGGGTGCAGACCTGAGAAGCAGGGTGCTAGGAGGAGAGTGGGTGGAATTGCTTCCTTGGTTTACTTCAAGAGAGATAAAAGTGCAGTGAACAGTCACCGATGTGTAATAGATGGAAGATTGCAAAGCTGGAATTCACACGTGTAACTATTTTAAGCAGGAAATGATCCGAGTCCTAGAACACTGGGGATGACAGAACCACAGAAAATCCAGAAATTGGACTTTGAGTTTTTGTGCTTCCTGGGCACATGAAATTTTCCTTGCCTTTCAAATTCCTGTACAATATTTAGCAAGTTTTTTGAGAGTTTCAACATTTTCTTCTGAACATGAGGAACAACCAGGCTTTAATCCCCTCCATTCTATTAAAAGTGTTTATCAAGGTCACCAAGAATTCCTCACTGCATAATGAAGTGATAAACTCTCCATCATACTTTCCTTGTCGGCTGTCATGAATTTTCTCTACTGGCTTCTGGGGGACCACAGACTCCTGCCTTTTTTCCCTTGCTGGCTTCTTTCCCCATCTCTTGGGCTACAACTTCCTCCTCATACCACTCTAGTGCTGGGTGTCCTGAAATCAACCTCCTGGTGCCTATGCTATTTCTCAGAGATCGTATCCAATCCCATGGTTGCAAACACCGTTATTTACTGAGGGGTTCAGGTATGAACATCCTCCCCAAAACTCTCTCCTGAATTCTGGTTTCACACAGCCAAGTTCACCTGGCTTCACCACTGAAAGCTGAGATGCCTGTTGGCGATCCAGTGTGACCAAAGTCACACCATTCCCTCATGTCCCCAACCTCAGTCAGCTGCACTTACATGTTCAAGCTAATCCCTTTGGCCTCTTCCTCTTCTCTTTCCAATGTTCCACAACTGAGCTATTCACAATTTTGGTGACCCATTCTCTGTGGATGCCATCGTCGCTCATCTGGACTGCTACAGTCACCTCCCACTCACTGAGCCCCCTGAAGATACCTGTGGCTTCTCAGAGTGGATTCTCCTCAGGTCAGACTCCTTCAGGGGCTGCCTGTCACATCCATATGAAACCAGAACCTATTTGCCTGGTACAATTCTTCCATCGGTCTCCCTGCTGACCCAGGTAGAAACTGCTTTGAAAAAAAGCACAGAGGATGGTACGGCTCAAATATAAAGAATGCCATCATCAGTGACAACAACACCCCCCCCCCCGCAATGGTCATGTCCTCAACCACTCTTTCTAGGAAAAGCCTGCCTAGATAGGGTTTATAAGTTGTACTCAAATAATGTATTTTTCCTAATTGTAGTGATCTTTAAAAAAATGGAAATTCAAAAACCGTCGAAAAGCATGAATAAAAATCAAAGTACCAGATCTCAAAGATAATTATCATTACTTTTTTATTCTAATTTCCTGCCATTCTTTTCCCTGAAATACTGATTTTTTTCAAGAAGTGCTTATTCTCTCTTGATTTCATCTTTCCCTTTGTCAACAATAACTTAATAGTTTTACTTTTATCATTGCTATTTCTAGGGATATTTTAATTGCATATAATGGTCTCTTTCATGAATGCACCATGACTTATCCCATCCTCCAGTGTTGAAATCTTAGGTTGTTTTGTTACAATAATATAAAGCCATGGTAGAATAAGGTATACAGAAATGTTTATTTGTTTAAGATAGAGCCCCACAACGGAATTCCTGAGTCAAAGGGTACAAACACAGATTGTCCAGTGGTTTCAGAAGCACACACTTCAAGCAGCAATGTGCCCAGTATTTTTTATTTCAGACTGGCCAGAATACACATAACTGTAGGCCTGATGCTGTTGTGAATCCTACCAGCTCTGCACCTGGTTATTCCAGTGTGGCCATTGGCAGTCCAGTCTCCTTGGGTACTCCCTATCAGTCTCTCAACATGTCCCCTTCTTCCCATCACGCAAGTCCTCCCTGTTCCCTTTCCTCCCTCTCTCCTTCTGACTCAGTTTACCTTCTCTATTTCCACCAATTGCCAGTCCTTAAGGTCTCACCATCTTTGAAGACAGATGAGAACACTATATTCTTAATCAACACCTGGAACATAGCATCTCTAATATCAGTGTGCAGTGTGCCTGTGAATTACCGGGATTTGTTGTTACAAAGCAGATCCTGATTTAACAGACTAATACAATAAACTATGCAACTGTTTTATCCTCCTTGGCAAATTATAATGTCATTAATAGTAGGGGCAGAATATTAACCACCTCCACTGAACTAAATGAATTTAATCCTGAGTCCATCCAGTCGAGTTAATGCACAATCCAGATTTAGAGGGTTTAACACAGCAGGGAAAGGTTTTGTGTGTGTGTGTCTTGTGTGTTTGCATGTTTTCCTATCTCCGTTCTATCCCCCAAACAAATGTATATTTGCTGGAGCTCTTTGAAAACTGACCTCAAAGGAATCTAAACAGAAACCAAGATTAAAGTCTTATGTGCAAAAAGCTGCTATTTTATGCTCTTCTTACAGTCAAGATTTTCTACTGGGTCAACATCCTTTTTGAAATTTATACCAAGAAAAATATACGCATATTAAACAGCAGTGGTAATTTACAGTAAAACAGAAAACCCCACTCAGAAGAACACAACCAGAACCATGGTACATTTCAAAAGTCTCAAATGCCTAAGCCATTGCTTCATTGCTCAGTTTCATTACAGAAACAGCGTTCTCTCTGACAGTCACTGCAGTGTTACTAAACCTTTAAAAACACTTATTTTGTGTTCAATCTTCTGTCCATATGTCAAATATAGGAATAGTTAAATTTGTAATGCTTATTCCTTACTAGAACAGGTTCTATTTTAAAAATCTCATTATCATGTGGTTACAAGAATGAATTCCTATAGGTCTCTATCAGTTCACATAGCAGAATAAAGGCTGTACTTTGTGAGAGTCTCTATATGTTACACAGCAACATGTTTGGAAGGCTACTAAGAGACACTTGTTTATTATTATCTATGTAATCCAGGATTTAAGTTTCTAGTGATTGCAGATGGCAATAAACTCCAACAGTGCTCAAGGCAAAAGGGAGATGGAAATTGTCTAACTGTGACCAGCATATGTTGACACAGACTGCTGTAAACAATTCTGCCAGGCTGGACATATGTATATCCAGGAATACTAATGAACAAAATCTACATGTTGTTGGATTTTTCAGATATGCATTAAGTGTTCTAATTGCCTACTTGTAGAGTACTTAAGATTTTTTTAAAATTAAAATTAAGGTTTTAAAAAAGTGTAGTTTCCCAGAAGGAAACCAAATGTTTAAGTTTTCTTCTCAAAAATGATGCTGTTGACTTTAAAAAAAACCTGGTTATTTGTAAGTTCAAGTTTCATTTCTCTTCATCCTTGAGATCTGCACCACAGCAGTCTGTGGAAATAAATGTTCATTCTCCTTCATGAAGAAATCCCGATAACCTTATTTTTGAACAAAGAAACTTTTTCCATCAGAACAGTGATTGTTGCAACATTAGTGAAATTAAGAAGTAGAGATAAGTGGTGATTCTGAGTCTGTCATAAACACAAAAGCAGGTTTGTTAGCTTATAAATAAGTTCAGGAAGAAAAAATGATTTAAAACTTTCATCATTGACTGCCACAAAACATCTTTCAAAACCTAAATATTTTTCAGTCTTGAAATAAATATTTTGTCCAGAATCTGACATAGTATAAACAAGCATGTCTGTCAAGGACTTGCTGACTTTTACATCACAGTTCCAGAAGCAGGCTGCGAGCAAAGGCTTCCCTGGATCTATTGCAAGAGGTCTCAAAACACCACAGAGTCTGGACAGTGGCTTCTGCATCCTCCTTTCTTCTCAAAGTGTTTCATTCACCAAGAAGAATACTTATTTGCTAGTTTTCTTTCATATGCTTTCCTTTATTTGCTGATGGCTGAATCAAGATATTTAACTTCAAATAGCTTCACATAGCCTACATGGGGTAGAAATCACACACACGCACGCGTGTACACACACACACACACACACACACACAGTTTTTAGGGTGCAAAGAGAACTGCTACTACTTGGTAGGATACTGTCTCTCAAAGGTCCTAAATTTTTTTTTCAGTACTTTTGGGCCTTGCAATATGGAATTTAAAAAGCATCTACCCACAGACCTCTGGCCAGCCTACTGCTAGCCCATGTTACTTGCCTGATACCACAGCTGAACCTTAAAAACGGAAAATGCTGCCCAACAAGGCACAGTTGCAGCCCCCACAAGATCAGAAATGAGTTTTCCAATATGGTGCTACAGGCCTGGGGGCTGTGTCCTTCCCCCAGGGGCTCAGACAGCTCCAGTTGCAGAGTCCCTGACTCCTCCCTTCACAGACAGACTCACAGATGCACACTGACCGTCCTGATCACCAGACCTTCCTGGAGCTTTCAAAGGTCAGCCTTCCTCCAGGAAAGAGAGCACTGAAATCCAGCCAGGCCCAGGACTTCTGACCTTTTGTCTGGGGGTGTGAGGAGGACGCCCGTTCTTTGGGCAAACCTACAGTATCTCTCTACACCCTTCCTTAGAGGAAACAAAATACAAGCTTCTGTCCGCCATCTTTTTGTCCCTCAGGACTGATAGCAAATCCCCATCCATCATCTCTGCTGCATTCTCTTCCTCCTCTTTGTGATGGCTTTGGTGTTTTTAACTTGTCCTCACTGACATTTCTATTGTTAGGGAACCTTTGAAAGTAAGATGCAGTTCTCCACCACTCCTCACCCCAGCATATTTCATCATGTATTCCCCAAATGACGCTTTCCTACGGAACCACAATCCATTACTACACCTAGGTAAAGTCACAATGGTTCCATAAAATCATCTCATCTCTAGCCCATGTTCAAAGTTTGTTGATTATCTGTCTGTCATGAGCTTAATTGCATCTCCTCAAAATTTGTATGTTGAAGTCCTAACCCCCAGTATCTCAGACTGTGGCTGTCTGTGGAGATGGGGTCTGTAAAGAAGTGATTCAATTAAACTGAGGTCAATTAGTTTAAAGGAAGGATGCCCTAATCTAGTATGACTGGTGTCCTTATATGAGGGGACATTGAGGCCACACATACACACAAATAAAAGGCCATCTGAAGACTGGGAGGAAACGACAAACTCTGAACAAAAGAGAGAGACCTTTTTAGAAACCAACTCTGTTGACACCTTAATCTTGGACTTCCAGTCTCCAGAAGTAGGAGAAAGAAGCTACATTGTGTAAACCCCTGCTGCATAGTCCTCAGTTAGGGCAGCTCTAGCAAACTACTACATTTTCCCAATGTCAACCATTTTATATATATATATATATATATATATATATATATATATATATATATATATATATGTAATTATATGTGTGTGTGTGTATATATATATATATATACATATACATATAATTACATCTCTGATTTAAAGTTCATCTATTATATTTAGTTGTTATGGAAAAATCACAAATTTTTATTTTAGAAAAACTTAACTTCAATAAAACAAAAATTCTGAGCTGTCCTAAATTTAATTGTATGAGCCAGTGAATGGAAAGGGTGAGACACAAGGAAAGTTAATGAGTTAAGTGCTATGGCAGAAACCAGCCACAGGCTGTTCACATTCCTGAGTGTATGTTGACACCCAGACTTAACTCCTGTCATGGCCAGAGCTAACCACTAAAAACTTTCTGGACTGTTAACCCCAGGTGACCCAGATCCAACAGGTACTTCTTATGGACTCCCCTCCAAGCCCAAAGCTTTCCCTGCTCCATGTCTTCCTACACCTCACAGTTAGAGCTAATATAGGTTCAGTGTAAATAACTTGTGTTTTCTTTCCCTAAATCTTCATTATAAAAATAATCCTTGGCTCTAGGTCTAGAGGACCTTGTCCCAAAGGTTATCTAGTCTTGCATCTGAAAGTTACAAAGATTTGTTCCAGGAACCTAGGATCTGTAATGGTTCCATAAGCCCTTTTATTTCAGAAATTCTCCAGCCACAGTAACAATATCAAATACGGAGTTTTTCCTGGGCTAAAGTGGTTTTGAAGTGAGTTCCTTATTTCTGGGCTTCCATGTCCTCACTGGAGACCACAGATAATACTGCCTACCACTGTTGATGACAGTGACATTTCAAGTCAAAGCAAAGCAAAACAAAATAAAACAATCCAACTGGACCAAAGTGTTGGTGCATAGAAAGTTTTCAATAACTGTCTCTTTCATTCCTTAATCCAAATAGAAAGCCTTAAATATGTTTAAAGGAAGGCTGCAGAACTGACAGCTACAACTTCAGGGGCATTATGACCATAACAATGGCCTCCCTACTTTATTTTATTTTACTTGTTTCTTTCTTTTTTTTGGAAAGTAAAATTGTCCTGGTGATTTCTTCAAAAATACTGCTAAATATTATGCTTCCTTCACTGTGATGCACTGAATAATTATAATCTGAATGGGGGTGATATACACAGGATTAAATTCTTTTTATTCATAACAGAAGCCAATATTTGAGTGCTTACTTTGTGTTTGGTCCTGTGCTCACTGGGAATAACTCATGTCATAAGAACATCATAAGAATTCAGCAAAAAAGGAAAACAGGCTTGGGAGTTGAAGGTGTGTGTGTATAGGGCAAGTTCTCCTGGAGTAGGAGTCCCTCAGTTGGGAAACAGGCAGGGGACAGGATGTTAAGAACAAGGAGCAGAGATGGGTGGAGTTGGAGGGGAATTGGAGTGACGGTACCAGGTTTGGGTGTCCCAGCACCCAAGGCCTAGGTTTCTCCAGATGGCCTAGAGGATAGATGGGGCTGTGGCCAGGATATGAAGAAAGGCTGTGTCTTATCACAAAGCTAAGATTCTGAGTGAAAAATTTACGTTAAATTCTATAAGTGCTAGAGGATTGCTGCAAGATTTTACATGGTGATTTTGCTTCCCATATATGATCCTCTTCAATGATAAACTTCCCTGGTTCTAGAAGTGTAAAAAGCCTATAGTCACATCACGTAAGGTATTTATGATTCTTTCCAGCTTAACTGCTGTGACAGTTTGTGATGATTATATTCAGCTCAATTGCAAATTTAACTTACAGGTTGAAGATTTTGTGTTTCTCTGGAGTAGGTGTTTTTAAATTGATATAAATACCATTGCACACAAAAAGTGACTACTAAAAAACCTCATATTGTAGAAGTAGTGTGAAAAATAGCTTTCTGTAGCCTCAGATGCACAGAGAGGTAGGTGACAAATGTGCAGGGCTGGCTGGGTAGGAGAGAGACAGTGGTGGACCATCGCATCAGAGAACATGCTCACTGACCAGGCTGAGAAAGAACACAGGGCTCAGGACACAGGGAAGACCTGGGCCCGCCCTGGCCTGCTGGACTGTCTGTTTACAACTTGGGCCAAGGAGAAGTCCAGGTCAGGAGCGAAGCTGACGAGTTTCCAGTCCTCCTGCTATTTACTGGACACTTGACTTTGAGACATTGAGTTTCCTACTAGAAAACCAGAGAGAATACCAATTTATCTCCTCCCTCAATCTGATCATTGTAGGTGAATGAGACATGTGCAGCTCCTAAGCATGCAATATTTGTGAAGTGTAGGGTGATCTTGCTTCTTCCATTAAAGGGGGTGCACATGGAGGGCCTTAGCTCTTCACCCTTGTAAGTCTCACTAAAGAACAGCACTGTTGCGGGGCATGGTGGCACACAACTGTAATCCTGGCACTCGGGAGGCTGAGGCAGAAGGGTCATTGTAAGTTTGAGGCCAGCCTGGACTACAGTGTGAGCTCAAGGCCAGTCTGAATTGCACAGTGAAACCTTGTTTCAAAAAAAAAAAAAAAAAAAAAGCACATCAAGTGTTTTCAATTTGCAAAATGAAAAAAAGAAAAAAAACCACTTCAGCTTTCCCCATCTGTCTTCCTCTTTCTGGCTGCACCTGTGTGGTTTAAGGCACAATGATAACATTAAGCATGATTGCAGTGTCATTTGATGAATTGGGTTAAAATGATGCCTGCTGCATAGAGAAGAGAAACCGTAAGAATGTGTCATTGCCATACAGGGTACTTTACACAAACAGCAGAAGTGGCCTCACTAAGCTCACTTGCTCATTTCCTGCAAAATATAAAGATGCTAATTAAGAATACTTGTCTTTTGAACAGAAAAAACGTGCCACCTCTCAGACAGACTGGCTTACACAATGCCTTAGAGGGGGAACAGGATGTTCCTATAAAATTCCCCATTTTTTCTATACCCTAACAGGCCCCAATACAGTGTAAGGTACTAAGGGAGGGTTTTGAAAGCAATATTTGCGGATTTTCTATTTCAGTTTGAAAGAGAAGTATCCAGTGTCCTGTAGGGGTAAACATCACCACCACAATGACAATGGACCAGAGACAGAGCTGCTCCAACAGTACATGCGCCAGGTACAGAGCTTCCTCTAAGGAGCCTGATTAGCGGGGAGCAGGGGATGGGTCAGAGAGCGTCCAGCTCACTCTGTGCTGGGGGTGGAGGACCAGAAATACTTGCTCAGGAATGTGTCACTCTAGGGTGGTCCCCAGGTCCAGCCCATTCCCTGTCTCAGAACATTGGAACAGTGGGGAGAATTCTTGAGGTAACCCCATGCAGCCGGAGAAGCTTTGGCACATAAAACTGCCCCATAGGAGATGGGGTCAGTGCTTAGGATCGGGGACCCAGTCAGCTGCCCACACACTGGAACACAGCCTGGTGTCTCTAGTCACTGTGACTTTTGCAAATTGAAAAAAAAAAAAGGTCTGTCACAAGGAATGTTTCCTCTTGGCATGGTGGGAAGTATAACATACTAGTTGATTTTTCTTTAACTTTGGGCCAAAGTGACCATTCACCCTAGCATTAGAACAGTGCCTTGTACATAGCTGATTGCTTAGCATTTCTGCTTTTATCAAGATCCATTTGTCTAACAATAGTCCAATTCCGCCAGGATACTATTCTCAGTTAGCTCTTTGGTTCCTTCTATCCAGAATCACATGGAGCCTTGGTTGGCATGATGGAGCTAACCCAAGGCATGGACAGAGCTCTCAGAGAAGGGGTCATGTGAGGGCCAGCAAGGGAATCAAAGACTCAAATGTTGAGTTGGATTCAAAGATGCCTCTCTCATCTACTGTGCAAGTACACTAACTCAACAGTACTAAACGCAAAATGGAAAGGACCAGGTGGTGAGTCCTATGGTGTTCAGGTGATAGCCCCTGAAGAGACACAAGCATCACAGGACAGAGGACAAGATGTGTAATATCAGTGACTACAGATGGATATTTGATAGGGTTTGTAATTATATTCCTTATATTGCTTGTGTTTGGTTACTATTATTGCTGAATATCACCATTCACATTCATACAGCACAAATCATATGCACACATCGTTTAAATTGATTTGTGCAAAAAACCTTTCCAAGACAACGTGGATCAACATGACCCTGCATTTCAAAGAGAAATGCTATAGTTCAGGGAGACTGGGACTTTCCTCCCATTTCCAAGCACAACAATAGCACCAGCATCTGACATCTTGGAAACAGGTGTCTATGCACAAGTGCTGGCCTCTCACCAACCACCACCGTTACACTCAACTGGAGCGAACACTTACTATGGTCCACACACAGTGTGAGCATTAACTCAATTACTCTTTGCGGCGATTCCAGGAGTTTGTCGCAAAGGTTGAGTACTCCTAATCCAAACTGCTGGGACCAGAAATGTTTCAAATTCTGAAGTTTTTGGGGGCTTGGGAATGGCTGCATAGACCTTACCAGGTGAACAATCTTAATCTGGAATTTTGAAAAGTAAAATCTAACATAATCCAAAATACAGGCAAATCTAGTACTCATCATTAGTTCATTATGGTGTGTGCTGAAACCAACCAGGACTGAATGGACTCTTCCCATAAGAAATAATGTAACTAGCTTATTATAACTTTTACATTTTATCAGACTAGTATAAGCCTTTTATGCTTAGTAGTATCACTCGTAAGCTTTTTGAGACCCATGATTAGCACCCAAACTGCACAAAAGTGGAAGGAACACTGTGTGCAGGGTCTGCACTGTTCACAAGCTCCTATCAGATGGATACCAGCACAGAGGGCGGAAACACTGTTTTTCTCATCAAAAATGTGATGAGCACCAGGCTTGATGTTTTCTTAAGTCCACAATGACTGAGCTATTCTACAACTTTTCATTTGAGGCTACTAAATTAATTTTACACTTTAAAAACTGAGGCACAGAGACGGAAGTCAGGAACCTTGGAGATTGCAATTGTGAGAGCAGAGGTTTCCCCTTCTATGCAGAAGCAAGGATAAACTGCATAGTTTTACTTCTGTTTCCTTTTAATCTTAACAAATGAGTTTTATTCAGATATCAGTAAGAAAAAGAGCTCCCTCCCCAGTCTCACTTCATGTTGTCTTCCACTCTTCCCTGCACTGATCATTCCCAATCAGTGTCTCCTTCTCTCCACCTGTCTCCCGCGGAGAACCCTCCAGCTCCCCCAGAGCAGAACCTCATGCCTGGGACAACAGTGGTGCAGACACGGAACAAACACATGCACACACACACACACTCCTGGTGACAGCAGAAGGCTAAGCAATTGTTTTTAAAGGGTAAATTGTGTCAGGAAAGATCTAGCAACTTAGAACAAAACAGGACATACAATTTGCCCTATTCACCTCCACTGGGGGTTAAGCTGGTATGGAATGCCTGATGGTCACTGTGGGAGTGACAGTGTTGACACAGAGCCCTTCCCCTCTTGCACAAATACTGGAGGGTTTGGGGGAACAAAGGACAGGCCAGGTTGCTGCAGCAATCTCTGGCTCAATCAGGACCTGCCAGAGCGGGCCTGGGTGTGGGGGGAGTCACAGAGTTGAGCTGCTCGGAAGACAGCATCTTCCCAGGGTGGGAATGTCCCCACTGGGTGCCCAGTGTCCCGGGCTGCCTGCCGATGGCTGGCCAAGGACTTTAATGAACACACATTTAAAATTCTCATGACCAAACCTGATCTGATGTTTTTCTCCTCTGCTCCACATACATCCCCTTTCCAATTAAAAACATTATGAAAAGTTACCAAAGTTATGAAAAATGTATGTAATAAACACATGAATGAACATAGAGACAAAATAAACATAATAAAAATATTAAAACTAGTGACTGTGTGATTGTGCTCAAGTCAAATATGGCATGAGTATTAAGAAAAAGTCAAGAGCACAAATATCAGAGTTAATGAAAGAACAAAAATCTCCAAGAATATTACCCTGAACTCAGACGCACATCTTTTTTTTTTTTTTTTTTTTTTAAGAAATCAATTTATGGCCCAAAATAAAGCAGTCCAGGTAGCAGATGCTCTGTCCTCTATGAGTGCTGCCTTCACTGCAGTTTTGACATGTTCTGCGGAGACCCAGGGCAGCGCTAGGCTGGGTCCTGCTCGCTGGGCTTGTGAATGTCATAAGGTGGGCGGGAGAAAGAAGACTGACCAAAACCAGCATCCAGGAGCAGGCACATTATTTTCATTGCTCCTCTGTGCCCTCTCCATCCTGCGTCATCAAAGCTGCCAAGCTCCCTACCCCAAACCACCTCCCTTCCCCTTCGTCATCAACCACTCCAGTGTGAGAAGTTCAACAGCTGTCAACGAGTACGGCCCTTAACACCCACTAATTCTCAGGAAACTATCTGAAAAACACACTCGTCCATGTCTGCTTCTCTAATCTTCCACTGCTTTCTAAAAAGGCATATAAATTCTGAGCGCTGTCTGTTTCCTGAACTGGGTGTTCGTCTGAGACAGACATAAAAAGGAAAGCTAAACTGGGCGTGGTGGTGCATGCTGGTAATAGCAGCATTCAGGTGGCTGAGGCAGGAGGATCACTACAAGTTTGAGGTCAGCCTGGGCTACACAAATGAGTTCAAGGCCAGATTACACTACATAGTAAGACCCTACCTCAAAATAAAAATTGAAAAAGGAAAAGTTAAAGAAACAGGTGAATGCATGTATCGGGTCGAGAAAAGAGAGGCAGAAGCTGAAGCTGCAGTAAACAGAGGAGGTGGCTGGGATGAGATGACCCTTGAACTCCCCCCAACCCAGATCTTAACCCAGGAGACTTCGTAACTGCTTGCTCTCTGAATCAAAATGTCCAGGATTTGCCCTCAAAGCAAGTCTAAACTTTTTTTCACCTTTCACAGTTTTTTCCCCTTCTATTTCTGCCCACTCAAATTTTTAGCCAGTTGAACATTGCCTGCTCCCTCCACCAGGACTCCCCTCCTCCTCAAGGAGCAGAAAGCAACCTGAAGATCTCTAGCAGTGGCTGCCGGGAGCTCCACCCTCCTTGGATTTTCACTGCCCTGCTTAGTAACTGGAAGACTACCTTCATGTAGTTGCCCCACAGTGAGGGGAAATCTCCACTGCTTTTCAAGATATGTTTCATGAGATCACAAACTTCCCCCAGACCCATGGCTTCCCTATACCATGTGAGTGTCAAGATTCTCATATCCAGTACCCTTTTCCTTACCAACTCACAAGCGCTAATTGTTAAACCTCAGGGACTTTGTGAGCCAGATGTTAAAAGAAACACTATAAAGCAAACAATATGAACTTAAAATTAAATAAATGATATCAACAGCAAGGATATCAACGGCAAAACTCATTAGTTCTTACATATGTCACTGTAGTTGGTGTTATACTGCTCTCATTGTATGAATTTCATCTGATTGATCTCTTCCCCACTCTGCATTTAGTAATCACATTGCCAGCGTGGCATCAGGTACAGTGGAATATTTACACCAGGGGTATCAGCAAATGCTACAAGTCAGGGCTTGACTTGTTTTTGTCATGCCTCAGAAAGGGATGGAGAAAATGTTAATAACACAGATTAAACAAAAGACTATGTTGTGTCTGCAGCTATCACACTGCAGAAATAGCACTCCCTCCAAACGACAAAATACTCATCCAGCATTAAAAACCCACGAATTCAGCAGAGTCACTCACATCCCGGATGACTGAGTGAACACAGATCCACATAGTTTCACTGTTGTCTTACTCACTAATGTAAAACATCAACCAAGACTCATGCTGAAATTACGTTCACTCATGCAGGTTAACAACGAATATAAGTTTGGCAAACATCAACAGAAGCTTCCATATGGATCAATGTGCATTTTTGTTATCATGTGCAAATTGTCACGCATCAGTGTAATTTATAATAAACATATGCATATGTATGTCTCATGTGTGTTCACACACACGTCCCCTACTCAAACCCCAGTAAGTTATTAAACATTAACCAGCACACACCATATGCACTTTCTGCTGCTCCGTGCTGGGATGTACGCCGATTCAAGCCTGTTCCCACACCCCGGGCCTTCCACAACACAATGCTCACTGATACACCCATCAGCAGGCTGCAGTGGGTCTGCCTGTCAAAAGGGTTCAGAGAATGGAAGGAAATCCTTTGCACGGAATAAGCCCCACTGAGGGCTCCCTTGCCTGGCTTCACAAGCTCTTTTAGCTCAGCCTGGCAGCTGATCACCATTCTGAACTGGGAGCCCAGAGGGAGATAAACACCTTTAAATGAGACCAAAACCTTACCGAGTTTACAGAAAATATTGCCAAAGAGATTTAGTGTTCTGTACTTCCAAAGGTTTCGTGACATTAACAAGTAGGGTTCTCCTAAAAGCACTCAGCCATGTGAGGTAGTTAAAAATATTTAAAAATAGAAGTTGTTTTGGCACACCAGTAATTAATTGGTTAATTACTCCTCATCAATTTACTTTTAAATTTTACTGGGACATCAAGTTTGATTTTGAAATTCCAATAGAAACAATTCTGTTGACTCAACTGTAGGATAAAAGCGCTGGCTTAGCAAAAACTTTTTAAAAAGGAAGTCTCTTAATTCTTCTCTGGGCCATCATGAAAACAAGTGTGATTAAAGTGATTGTTATTCTTCAGACTCAATGAAGCATAATGGATTCTATAATCTTCACTGAAGCTTACCACCAAATGAGTGTTGTTTTTTTTTTTAACTTAACAAACTCTCCAAACTCAGGATACCATGTTACAAAGGATTTCCTGTAATTCTCTGGAATATGCAATAGAAGAAAACAGAATTTAAATTTCCGAAAATACACAATTTAATTCAATTACTTCTCTTCAAATGCTTAAGCCAGGCAGAAACCATTATTTTCCAAGTTCTTGATTTTTCTTTCTAAACTTCTTGGTGACATATAAATCATACTTCCCTCAGTTTACAACTAAGTCTTAATTCTAGCATGTCAGCATTTAACAATTTTTTTTTTTTTGTCACAGTAGACTTAGAATACTGCAACCACAATCATTCCTCTCATTAATCGGTACAATATAAACGTGGAGTCCTGCTAGCCAGTGTCTGATTCTTACACCTGTTTGTGAGATGAGCAAATCTTCACAAGACATTCGAGTCACACAGTCCACAATAGCTTTCAGGTGTTTCTGATGTCACCAAGAATGAGCAACAGACTAAGATGACTGGGATCTTTAGTCCTTTCCTCTTCAAAAAGAATGCTTGTGAATCATCTGTAAACAATCCTGCCAAAATGAAGTGTTTGCTGGAAATCCCCAGTTTTTAATTAAATACTACTAGGACAAATATTTGTCCTTAGATGGGGCATCCTGCCAGATGTTCAGCATTTCAGATGTAGCATTGTTCTGTACAGAGAACACCCTAGTAGTCAATAAGATGCTTTAGGAGACACCATGTACCCCAGCTCTGTGAGGCACAAAAGCAGTAAAGTCCAGTGACCCTCGCCTCAGACGCTCATGGCCTCTGGACAGCCACAAACCGAGTCAGCGCTGTCCTCTTTTATCAAGTGGTCTGTCCCCCTATGTAGCCATTCTTTCCTTCTATCATAATACCACTCAGTTTTAACTAGGGACACAGCTGCCCATTATTAAGATGATAGCTCAAGGTGAGATAGAAGGATCTTGGGTCCCTGACTGCAAAGTGCCACCTGTTCAGGACTATGAGAAAAGGTTAATTTCTGTCTTTTACTTATTTATTTTATCAGTAATGGGGATCAAACTCATGACCATGTGCTTGCAAGGCTGGCGCTTATGCTGCTGAGCTAAATGCCTGGCTCTAATTTCTGTCTTTTAAGTCACTGATGTATTTTCCTCCTCTGCAATCCTAACTTATAACTTTAATTGTGCTAAGAGCATGAGACCTAGGCCAGTCTGGGCATACTGTTCCCTATTCTGCCACTGAAGAGCTGGGTGGACAGTTTGGACAGTTATCTAAATGTTTTCTGTCTCTATGAAGTGGGAATGGCTGCATGCACTCAAAAAGTGCAGTGAAGCTGGGTGTGGTGCACACCTATAAATCCAGCACTTGGGAGGCTGAGGCAGGAGGACTGCTGCAAGTTTGAGGCCAGCCTGGGCTATGTAGGAGTTCAAGACTGCATGGTAAGCCTCTGGGACATCACTGAACAGTAACCACTCAGTCACTGTCACTCTCATCACCTATACTGCCACCACCACTTCAGCTCATCCTACATCTGCTACTCCTTGGTACAACAGAGAACTGCAAGGTGGGAGGCAAAGCTCCATGATCACCCCTCTTCTCTCACCACTCTCATCTGCCTGCATACCCAGCTCCTCTCCCATCCTCCTTAGTCCATTAGTGGTACTAAGCCTTTTATCTCCTTCCCTTTTTTTAGTACTAGGTACTGCTTTTATACTGAGCTACATCCTAGCCCATTGATTGATTTATTGATTGGCTGACTGATTGATTAGGACAGAACCTCACTAAACCACTAAAGTTCCCAGAGTGCTAAGATTACAGGCATGCACCACATCTTTATAATAGATGTTGCTCACTATAATCCCTCCTAAATTTGATCGTTCTTACAAGAAATCCTGACCCATGAGAATTTACACTTGCCTATTTTGTTATAGGAATTTATGTAAATGTCTATTGCAAGATTTGCATTGGGGAGACTTAGACATCTGAAGGGGCTCTGATGGAAGAGAAAGACAAAGCAGATGACAGCCCGGAGCTGTCCTCGTGGGGTCTGGTTTAGGACGGAGCACTGCTAGGCCATCTGAGAGAGCACTGGTGGTAGAGGCTGTGTACAAAGCTCACAGAGCTCGCTTGGTCTAATGCTCAGAAGCCCTCTGGGGGTAGAGGCTGTGCTGAGGTTATAGTTTATCCAAAGCTTTACTCAGTTCAAATACCAGTTAACTGGCCTCAGATCGAAGTACAGTCTTGGAAATACAGAGCAGCTACTATAAACCATGGAGTCAAAAGGTATTTCTACATATTAGATGCATGATGGAGAAGAAAAACAAATCTTGTATTTAAGCTTATTATGAGAAATGGATTGTTAGTGTTACTGATAAGACTGACTGTGACCTTAAAACTGTATCAAGGAGCCCAGAGAACCTGGCAGCAGTCTCACTTAGAGATGAATATAAACTAGTCATTCGGGAGTTTTTAGGACAAGAAGTCTAGTTTTGGAGAGGTGATAAAATCCTCCAAATTTATTGGACAGCACAAAATGTGATTTTCAAGTGAAACTGATTTTCTATACTTAAAAGACAAGGCAAATCTTTAAGCATTTCTTTAAATCTCCTTAATAACAGCAAAAGCACTTCAGACTAATGGCTCAGAAGGTTAATGTGCTGACCAGAAGTAAAGCCACAATGCTGTTTTCCTGTTCTACAGAAGACCGCAGCAAAGGTGGGAAACACTAAGGAGGCAGTCTGGATGCAGGGACGGGGAGGTTTGGGAGGCACCACTATCGAGGGCCAGCTTCCACTGGGTAACCACTAGCCCCCAACCAATCCTTTCTTCTGTCTTGGGAACTTTTGCCTGGGAAGTTGCCAAAAATAGTGGCCTGGAGACAAGAGAAAGCCCACCCGTGTCCATTTAGCAATGGCTAAAGGCCAAGCACTGGGTAACACTTTATCCGCTATTAATGCATGTTCATAATACCCCTGTTAAATAGTTACAGATGAAGGTACTACAGTTCACCGTCTATCCAACTCTACAAGGAAGAACCATGCAAACTTCATTCCATGCACAAGGAGAGGAGTACAGGCAGGATTTCCACTCCTCTGAGTCAGGAGTGTTGGGCGCAGGGGAGCTAATCCCAGCATGGAACTCTGGAGGTGATTGTCCCTCGGAAGACAGGGCAGAGGTTCCATGAACCTCATGCACGCAAGACAGAGCTTTGCCCAGCTACATCACAAGCCCAGAGAGCTTTCTTTTATTAGATCACAATCACCACTTGCAATATTTTTTGTGAAGCTGTCTTCCAAAATTAAACTTCTAGAATATAAGCCACTCATTCATTCATTTAAACACTGTGGTGCCTGTTATGTACTTGGGAGGTGGCAGTAAACAAAATAAATAAGCAAAGAAACAAACAAAAAAAACCCCTCCAAACCCCCAAAACAAAAAAAGAAATCCTGCTCAAACATGGTTTTATTTGTTTGTGAAAAGAGTAAGAGTTGATTTTAAGGGACTTTGTTATTTTCATGGGGTGTATTGTGCAGTAGTTATAAAGAAAAGTTTCCAGTCAGCTAGAAACACACATTGAAGTATTGGTGAGAAAAATAACATGATATCTGTGATTTGCTTTGTTTTGGATGGTAGTGGTGCTGAGGATTGAAGGATTGAATTTATGGCCCTAAACGTGTTTCATAGTCACCCTACCGCTGAGCTCAGCCCCCAGCCCTGAGATTTGCTTTTAATGCTCCAAAGTGGGGGAGGGGATCAGTAAGGAAACAGATGAAGTAAGATTTGCAACATTCCTATAATTGCTAACTCTTGAACATGGATATGTGGGGGATTTCATTATACCATTTTCTTTATTGATGTCTGTTGGGAAATTTCTTTAATTAGAAGATGAATTCCTCCTTCTGAGGAATTTTGAAAGATAATAAACAAGCAGTAATTTATGCTGTATCATTCAGACCACAGAAGGGAGGTGAGAGGTGGTACATAAATAAAAGCTTCTTACATGCATGTAATATTTATCCTATATAGATATATGATATATATATAGCTTAAGAATATATATATATCTATATATATACTTAAGACATAGGTAAGTTGATAACTTATATTTAGATATATATGTAACTGAATAAAATGAAGACTAATGGAAACCAAAGGATATCTGGTTTTCTGAGAAAAAAGGTGACAATTTGAGATTTATGAAAGATGTTTTAAAGAAATTTTGATGCAAATTACTTAACTTTTTCTGTTAGAACTTGGTTCTGAAAGCATGTTAAAGAAACTATATTTAATCTCAGTATAACCTCAGGAATTTAGCATTATTTCCATCATCTATAAGATGATGCCTGGGTATAGAGAGGCTGAACAGTTTGTCCTAGGTGGTGTAAATTCTAAGTTGTGCAACCCAGTTGGGATTTTGACAGCCTGGCTCTGGAGTTGAAATGTTGAATCATCATACCAGAGGGCCTATTTTGGTGGACAAGCAGCATCTGGAGCAATGAAAGGTAAGGATCAGACTTAAAGAAAGCAGTGACTTGTTCCTTCTGTGTTTGTCACACACACTAAGTCCTGTGCTGCAGGACAAAGAGGGCAGAACATGGAGGAACAAGCTGAATGGAGTGGAGGGAAGACTTGGGCACAGAGCAGTGAGGAAGGTCTCTAGGTTGGAAGGCACTAGAGAGCTGATTCTCCAGGCAAGAGCACCAGTGGACTTCCGAAGGAGGTTGCTTCAAAAGACCAAGAGTGTGAGGGTGAGAATGGGGAGGGATGGAGTCATAGGGGAGGTTCTCTGTTCTACTTCTTCACTTCTACCACCACCACCACCACCACCACATCATCCCCATCACTGCCAACACTACCAGTACCACTATGGTCACCATCAACAAGTCAACATCATCACCACCAACAACAACACTACCATTACTACCAACACTACTACCACTGTCACTATCACCAACACCACTGCCACCACCATCATCAATACCACTACCACCACCAAAGCTATCACTATTACCAACACTGACAACTACACAATCACCACCACCACCAGTATCACCACTACCAATACCACTACCACCACCATTAACCAGGAGAATACCATAACCACTGCTGCCACTATGACCACCACCATTACACTTATCACTATCACTTCCACCACTACCACCACCACCAACACTATTGACACCCACCACCCACCCCTGGTGGTAGACATGGAGCTGATATGGAGCAGAGAATTGAAAAATCAAGACAGTGAGGTTCTGCTCTCTGAGCAGAAATGCTCCAGACAGAGCACATGGAAACAACCTGTACCAGGAGCCTGGAGTACCTGGGACAACAAAGAGCCAGAGAGTTGATGCGTGGCACAGACAGGGCGAAACGCAGCATGGAGCTCAGATGATGGCAGAGCAGAGATGGCCTGGGGAGGGTCTTGCAGTGTGTTTCATGGCATTGCTCCGGACTCTGAGTGAGATGGGTAACTACACGAGATGCTAACCTAACTAACCACAGAACAAGCTCACTGGACTGCTGTGTAGACGACAGACTGTAGGGGCAAGACGGAAGCACAGAGGTCAGTCAGGAACCCAGGAGGAGGGGACAAGACAGTGGGAGGTGACAGTGGACTGGACTGAGCAGGAATAGTGAAGACAGAGAAGTTATAAGAGTCAGGATGTTTTGGAGGCAGAGTCTATAGACTTATATATGGGTTGAAGCTAAAGTTTGAGAAGGGATAGGACCTGGGAAGTCCTAAAGGCTTCATACCTGGAACTTTCATCTTTTCCTTAAATTCTACCATCAACCTCTCCTTTGGGCTAAACCAACAGAAGTCTCTGTTAAGGTGTATTTAATTACACTCGAGGAGGCTGAGAAAGGAGGATAACACATTCGAGCCCACTCTGGGCAACTTAGTGACTTAGTGAGTTGCTTAGTGAGAACTTATCTCAAAACTAAAAAATAAGAAAGGGAATAGGAGGGTAGCTCAGAGAAAAGGACTTAATCATATATGATTAAATATAAATATATATTATGCATATATATGTATTTAAATCAATATGTGTCCTAAGCAGATATATCAATGAAGACTCTACCAGTTATTCTAACAGTCTAGGCAACAGATAAGCATCCAAAAGGATGGGAAGGAGGAGACATGAGTACGTGAATATGGACAGAAGCCCATTTAAGAAGTTATTGCCCACGGAGTAGACCAGGCAGGACAGGGAAAGCAAATAGCTTGTGGTGACCATTGAATTGTGGTGCTATTAACTAAGAATTAGAAAAGGAGGAGGAGAAAAAACAACCCCAGGAAGTTAGAGGTAGGTCTGGAAACAGAGATTAAGAGTCTGAATCTGGGTGGGTGACGTTGTGTCAACTGTGCAAAAGCCAGATAGGTAAATTCCAGAAGGGATCTGAGCGGGAGTGGGCGGCTCAGAACTGCCTACTCGTTTTTCTCTTGACTAATTTTGAAACACAATAGGGCTTCACTGTTTGAGCCAAAAAGTTTACACCAAAATAGTCTATGAGACATATAATTTGATTATTTTCTAACAGGCACAGTAAGTAAAACTAGACTACCACAGTCGATTCCCTTTCAATGTGAAGGGGCCCTTCAGAGATCTATCCCAATAAACTAAATTTACAAGTCACAAAGCAATTATTGTACACTTAGCACTCTGCAATATGGTCTAATTATATTCTCTTTTTTTCTCCAGTCAGTGAGTTGAATTCTAAGTATGAGAATAACAAGCAAAGATTTCTTAAATTGGTGTGTACATTTCTAGGCTAATAATCTGACATTAAGGTTTTCATCCAGAACTGACACACGAACATCAAACACCACACATGTGTGTCCTACCAGAGAGTGGAAATGGAGAGCTGGACCCAAATTCAAGCTGATAAATGATTCAAGATCAACAGTGTGACCTTACTGTCCAGTGGGAATAGATGGATTGGTGTTGTACATGCCAGGAGACTCACAACTTACAGAAGGGGCTAAGATACTGAGCCCACATAGAAAGGCGCATCTCCATTGGCATGGGATAAAACTGAGAATCCTGCCCAGAAATGCACAAGAACCATTCAGATGGTCTGGAATGTTAGAAAGACTTCTTATCCTACAATTTCTCTGATAGTTGTTTCTATTCTAGAATAAACAAGATCCCTGATGAGTCTGCAGGTTCATAATAAAGCAGGGAAAGTCAGGCAAGCAACACAGAACACTACATTTACTACAAGTCCATTAAATGTTTAAACCAAGAAGGCTACTGGACTTCCATGACAGAAAATCATCTGACCAAAAATATTTCCAAAAGAAACTTTTACGAAGTGTTAATTCAGAGTCCTTTGGGATTTCTCTAGTGAGTTTCTTTGAATCTCTCTCTTTTCCCCCTTTCTTCTCTTTTCCTTCCTCTTCACTCTTAGTAAATATTTAGCTACATACTCCAAATTCCCACTCCTCAACTAATTTCTGAAAACTGAGATTTTTTTGGCTTAGATTTCTTAAATATAACTTCAACCAGCAAGGGGGAAAAAGTTGATTTGTTCCAACTTACTCTCAAGGGGTTTATAGTAAAGGGAAGGTAGACGACTAAATGGTCATTAAAGATTTCACAGTGCGAGCACTGGAGGAAAGGCGATGGGGGTGCTGAGGAGCTGAGGGAAAGAGCACTTGACTGTGAGGGTGTGTGGGGACGTGAGCTTACCCACCATGGCTTCACAGACAGCATCACACACGGCCATGTGCCACTTGGGTACTTTGCAAGGGAGAGGGCGATAGAAGCAGACGTGGACTTGGGTACGCAGGTAGAACAAAGCAAGTAATGGTGGCCACTTGCACTCTAAACGTCATGAATTCCTTCTGTTTAAGGTGCAGTTTTGGCTAACATTCACTTCTGAATCAACTTTTTACTACCTCTTCTGCTATAATTTTCCTCTTTTCTGCTGCAGCTCTACTTGTTTCCAGAAGTTTCCAGTATAGTTCCTTGCATAACAGCCCAAGTGATAACTGAGCATTAATAGGACTAGGTTACACCCTTGCTTCAAATTCTCCAGTGCTTAGCATCATACTTGGAGCCATGGCAAAAATCTTTGACATTAGAAAGACCTATACAACTCAGTCCCTGCCTTCCTCTGCAACTTTATCTCCTGCCTCCTCCTGGGACTCATGGAGCTTATTTCTCTCTAAAGACTTCCATGTTTACCTTCTCTTCTTTCTACAATACTCTTTCCTCCCATCTCCTCATGCTCACTTTTCTTGATTCAAATGGTGCCTCAGAAGTTACCCAGTGCTATAGTTTGGATCTGGAATATCCCCACTGTAGTTTGGGTTAGTTCAATGAAATTCAATAGTTCATGTGCTAAAGGCCTGATTGCCAGCTTGTGGCACTAGTGGGAGCTGGTAAAACCCAGAGAAGGCAGGGCCTAGAGGAAGGAAGTAAGGTCACTGGTAGTGTGCCCTTGCAGGGGATACTGTGAACCCAACCTCTTTCTATCTCTGCTTCCCAGCTGCAATAAGGTGAAGAGCTCCCTTTTTTATGTAGTCTCACCATGATGTGCTACCCTGCTACAGGCCCAAAAGCAATACAGCCAAAGCACTCATGGACTACAACCTCCAAAAGTGTGAACAAAATAAGCGAATTACTATTACGGTCCAGAAAGTTGCCTAACACACCATCGCAGGGAGGCCTTTCTGATCACCCAGGAAAATATAGAGCTCTCCAATTCCATCCACTGCCTTGTTGAATTTTCTTTATAGTGCTGTTATAGAAAGTCTGTCCCTTCACTCCAGATTTAGTCTGTTTAGGTCACCACTGTATCCTCAGAACTTACAAAAGTATATATAGTATAGTATATATAGTATAGTATAGTATAGTATAGTATAGTATAGTATAGTATAGTAGAAATATATATTATATATATATATAAAATAAACTTAATCTGAATCTTTCCTGTAATGAACATTGGTTTTCTACTATAGTTAAACAACCAAAATACATTCCCTTTCCTTCTCTTTTCATTGACTTTTGCCTCAGAAAACTTAAGGCCCTCCTTATAGTACCTAGGCAGTTTTCTCTATGTCCTTTTTATGTTACTGTTCCAATTATCTAATAACGGAGCATAAAACTTTAGTGCAAGACTCAGCAAACATAATAAGATAGCCACTACTTATTGAGGGCTTATTCTGTACTAACTTTTATCCGTATATTGTGGTTTAAACCTTATAACATCTTTATTATAGTTTTCATCTCAGTTTAGAAAGGATTTTCAAGTAAGTTTCTTTTCTTTTTCTTTTTTTCTTTTTTTTTTTCAGTACTGAGGATCAAACTCACAACCTCACATTTGCCAAGAGGGCACTTAGGCTGCTGAGCTAAATCCCCAGCTTAACTTTCGAATGATATATAGATTGCTAATTCCACCCTCATCCCACATTTCAACTCTAAGTATTCAGACCTTACAAAAACAAACTTATCCTTTCCAGGCACACCATTTTTTCCATAACCAGAAATAGCTTTTGAATTAAGAGCACAATAAATAAGGAAAGAAAGTAAGACAATATAAGACTTGATAATATATGTACCAAGTAAGAATTTTCTAATTAAAGAATAGTTTATGAATGTTTGCTAAGTATGTTTTCTGTATATGTTAGTAACCTAAAACTAAGAAATTGTTTGAATAGTTATTGCTAAATTACTGTATCTTTAGCTAGTATAAAATTGTACCCTCTTCCTTATTTCTGTAAGACATTAGTAACAAATGCCTGGCTATTTAGAAATTTATTAGACGTTAGTACTGTATTGGACATTACTCTTCTTCTTGACACATGACAGATCATAAAGCAAAAAGTCTCCTTTTGTTCCTCAGGGGTATTCTGTATTTTGAAAGTCACTGTGATTGCAGAATTCATCACAACTTAATTTTTAGAACTTCATAACATTTCCTTCCATTTCATGTACATTCTGAAAGGAACCAAAGAACAAGAATGCTTTACAATAATGACACTTTGGGAAGTCATCTGAATTCTAGGCTACTAAAGGTAATGATTCATAGTGATGGATATACCGGTGGCAGGGTTCCATACAGCACAAAAATCATTATTTTTGTACTGTTTCCTTTGCTATATTAGTTTCAAGGTCAGATATCACTAAAGACTGTGATTAAATGAAATAATTTGAAGCTGAATCTAAACACTTAGCTGCTAAAGAAGGGGGCAGCATTTGCAAATATTTTATATAGACAGTGAGGAAAAGTGGGAAAAAAGCCAAGACCACCAAGATTTTCCTCCCTAACTATGTTCCAAAAGCTTCCAAACAGGTCCCAAAGCACTTTCTCTGCAGAGCCATTACTAATCAGCGGCTCTGTGCACCCATTTCCTGCCTGTTCCCAGGCCAGCTCATTACCCTTACGGCCCCACCCTCCTTATTCCTTATCAAGCGCCTCCCTAGAAGCGCTCCTACATGATGGGAAAGGCCTAACATAATGTGAGGGAAGACATTTCTTTTACAAAATTAACTTTTAAAGACCCTGTCTCCTCCAATAGCTTCACAAGTCACCTACTTAGCAATCTTTAAGTCTTGATTCAGACTAACTAACCCATGCTCCAGCATTTATGTTTTCATAGTTTACCATTTTAAAATAATGTAAGACATCTAAATGCTTAAACTCTAAGCTGTTTCAGAGCAGCAACCATATTCTCCTTTGGGGCGGCTATAATATGTTAGCACAACACAGATACTTAAACTAATAACAGGCTTACATAGTTCTAGGGAACAAACACAGGATCGTATATTTATGCCTCCGATTACTATTTTCCTCCCTCACAGCACATCAGAGAAGCACCGGTGTCAGGGTCTGAGGATTGTCTGTAATCACACAGGTATGGGGAGCTGAGCTCTATGCGAAGGTCCCTTCCCTCCTTGCAGAGCCCCATCTCTTCACCACTCCTCCCCAGCATGACCAACTTTCTCATCACAGGTGGGAGACAGCCTTAAATCACTGCAGCGACCGACAGAGGCTGCACTGTGGTTAACACACATCCCTGGAATGCCTCCCTCTGACTTCTTTGCATCTACTTGTTTCCAAAGATTCATATTACAGTGGAGTTGGTGCCTGCTCTAAAGATCTCCTGAAACACAAGGGCCTTTAATCACTTGGAGAACCAGAGAGAGTAGGAGGAGGTGACTCAGGAAGGGAAGAGGTCTGTACTTTGCTTCCTCCTTGGCCAGGCGCTAATTGACTGTCAGGGTTCAGGAAGGGGACTTTGCACTGGCTTTAGTAGCCAAGTTTGGAGAAGGTGGGAGGAGCTGATCAGTGGCCCAAAAGAACAGACTGCTGAAGGTTTCAGAAGAAAGGAAGTCTCCCCAAGTGCAAAGAGCCAGCATGCTTACTGGCCTCCAAGAGCTGGGGACTGCGGAGATGCGCTAAAATAAAAACGTAAGCATGAGAGCGCACCTGATGACAGCTAGAAGGAGCCAAGTGTTGCCAAAACTCACACTGAGTCATTCAGAAAAGGAGGGGTTAAAGGAGTCAAAGAAAAAAAAGGGGAGAGCTGGACGAAAAAGACAACAGAATGGGGTTCAGAAAAAAGGTCGTGACCAGGATTTAAAACTCAGAGGGTGATCAGAAAAGCAAACACTCAGAGTGTAATACTCCTCACCCAGGGAGGAGGTGGGGAGATACCGGAAGAGAAGTCATTAGGGAGGGAAGGGGGTGGATATGGTGCATCTCCATCCCAGTCAGATGGACACCCACTTCAGTCAGAGGGATGGCCAGTGCCCTGGGGTAGGGAGGAGAGGAGTATTTACCTTACATTAAATCTAGCAAACGGGAGGAAGTAAGCCTGGAGCTACTTACTGCCTTCACTGCTCTTAGGAAGGCACCTATGGAATCAAAGATTCACACATCTTTGCAGACAGCTGCCAAAAGGAATTACCCAGCTGTAAGGGCTGTTCATCCTTACCCCACACAAGTCATGTGTAGGTCAAGTCCACTTGAACAGGATTCACTGATACCCTTTGGTCACATTAAAACAAATGTTCTAAAGTATTTTTAAAAATATATCAAATGATTTTATGTACTACATTACTATGTTCCTCTTTGCCAGACCCAAGGTAATGTTTCAGAGCTAAAAAACAGAGAAAAGAGAGTCAGTTACAGTGCAAAACAGAAGAGCAGGATCTTGTATGCAACCACAGAGGAACATTCATTTAATCAATGGATATTATTGAGCAGAAATAAAAATGCATTTCACTGATGCTATGATGCACATTTTTCACAATTTAGAGATCCATCCAGTTACCACAGTAGCTGGTGTCAGTGTTACTGATAAGCACCTGTTTCTTAGTGGTACATTTAAAATGGTGTATTTTGGGCTGAGAATGTAACTGAATGGTACTGAACACTAACTTTGAGACCCTGAGTTTAATTTCCAGCACCATTTCCTTAAAAAGGTATAGTTCAAAGGTGCCTTTGAGCTGATGAAACAGGAACTCATCACTATCATTACCATTTCAGTTCAAAAGTTGCCTTCTTCAGAGCATCACTGGACCACAAATCAAAGGCAGCTCATCCATCATTTTGATTCTTTCATCTTATTGATGACTCACTATGGAGACCAATGCTCTTGTGTTGGTCACGAATTATTCTAGGCATAATAAGTTCTCAATAAATGACTCTGGAGGTGAATAAAAGCATTCACTGAGCAATTATTACATGTCAGACACTGAACTCAAGGCTTTATAGAAGAATATCTCACTTATTGCTAGAAATTGAGGTCATTCTTATTATCTACCTAAAAGATGGGGCGAATTGCAGTAGGTAAATGAAGAAGCCCGAATACTCTTGAAAGGGAATATCTATCAGCAGGGGAGCACTATATTTGTTTATCTACTTCTGTGTAAGAACAGAGGTGGAGGTACTTGCATCTCTCCCTGTTTAGGTGAGCAAGGATTCTAGGGAGTAGATGGGTATTTATTCTGTGTATGGAAGGATCCCATCACAAGTGAAAGACAGCACAGCCCACCTAGGAGCTATAAGTTATATTGACCGGGAGGGACACAGGGAATGCTTGAGGAGGTGCAAGAAGAGTAGCACAAGGGCTTTGGTACCCTGTTCAGGGGGTTGGTCTTCATTTCATGTGAAGCTACCAAAGATGTTTCAATGTGGTTGTGACAGTTAAGCTGGATTGTCAACTTGACTGGCTTGAGAGATGCCAAGGAGACTAGTAAAGCACACTTCTGGATGTATCTGGTAGACCATAGAGGTATGACTTTGGGGTCCTCATCTAGTCCCTTGCCCTATCCTTTCTGGCACTGTTTCCCTGTTCTACTTCCTGGCCAACATAAACTAAGTAGTTTCATTAGCCAAGCCCTTCCACCATGATTTTTCTATTTTCTAGCCAGGCTACCATGGACCGAGTTCCCTGAAACTATAAGCTTAATTAAACCTGTCCTCTTTACATTGCAGGTATCAGGCATTTATCCCCGCAACAAGAAAGCTGACTGATACAGTGGCTTTTATTCCAACACAACCTAATTTCTTCTCATTCAACATCTAACTCCAGGCAGATGTTGAAATTTGGCACAACCATTTTTATGTGAACTGCTGGCTATGTTCAACACAGGTTTCTAGTCCCAGTGAAAAAAGAAAATATACAAAAGTAACTAAGAAAAGGCAATGGAGATCTTGATTATACATTTTACTATACCGAGTCAACTCAGATGGCATCTATGCATTTTATCATTTGGGCTTGCATGAAAATAATGAAGGCTATTACAAACACAGACTATTTCATTTAGAACAGGTAGTAAACTAAAGCCTCAGACTAAATCCAGCCTTCAGCCTGTTTTTGTTTGACCAATGAGAAATGCTGGTCTTTACATTTTTTTTAATTTATTTATTTATTTATTTATGTTTGTTTGCTTGTTTGTTTGGGACATGGTCTCACTATGCAATCCAGGGTGACCTTGAATTTATTATGTAGCCCAGGCTAGCCTTTAACTTGGGTGCTCCTTCTGCCTCAGTCTTCCTAGTTCTGGGATTACAGGCACCCACCACCATTCCCAGCCAGTCTTTATACTTTTAAAGGGTTGCGAACAAACAAAATTCTCAAAAGCCAAAACATAGACAGAGGTCACCTTTGACCACAGTGCACAAAACATCTACAGTCTGGCTTTTTACAGGACAAGGTTTACCAACTCTGGAGTCAGGATTTCTCTCCCGGGTCCTCCTTCATGCCTGTCAGTCACAGACTATTTAAATTGTACTAAATGTGACCAGAAACACAGAAAACTAGATCTATGTACCACTTCAACTATGACAACTAATTTATTAGTATGGTGCTTTGGATTAAATGATTATGAGGAATTCAAAGCTTGATCTACCCTGAGATTCATACCCATTTTAACTCTAACTTTCTTTTTATGACTTGAAAAGTTTTTTTCTTATATGGCAAAGTCTTGTTAGCTTTTGGCCAAATGCAGTAACGGTTTGACCTTCCTGGTGCTAGTGATAAGAGGCTTCTGTAGACTCCACAGCATCCCGGTTATTAAAGCTTAACCAAAACAACTCTCTTAATTAAAGGCCCAGTTAAAACCTCAACTCTCCTCCCATCAGGTTATTACAAGTGGGCGTAGCTGGAATTTAAAAGAAAAATTTAATGTTAGATTCATTAACCATCTGGGAGTTGTCTTTCCTCTAGGGTTATATGGGGAGGAAGAAAGAAGACAGGTTACGAATCTGTGCAAGCAGGTGTCAGCTTTTCATCAAACATAAACTCAATGTATTGTCCTTCGTCAAAGGATAGAGGGCAGGGAGCTTCCAGTAACCCTGAGGACACCGCAATCTGTAGATGCTCAAGTTCCTAATATAAAAAGGTATACTATTTGCTTATAACCTAAATACACATCTTCCTGTATACTTTAAACCATCTTTGAATTATGTATAATACTTAATGCAATGTAAATGCTAGGTATGTAGGTGTTATCCTGCATTGTTTAAGGAACTGTGACGTGAAAGCATCTCTGTATGTTCAGTACTGATGCAGCTTCCTTTTTCAAAAATTTTTACTCCACGGTTGTTTGGATTCTGGGATCATCACTTACAGATTTGAATCATGGGGCCCAGAACCAAGAGATATAGTAGGCTACCTGTACTTACCAAAGGAGGATGAAGTTTGGAAATTTTTACTTGGCTGATATTTCAGTGAAAAAACAGATCTCTCTCTTGGTAACATTATGTATACAGATTGAAAAGATACTCAGACTCAAACATGAAAACTATTTTAGATATCCAGTTAACTCCTAATCACTGGCCTTGGAATCACCCAAGCATATATAAAGTCTGATAGAAAACTTTGAATGCTTAGATTTAAAAAAAAAACAATAAAAAACACATTGCCACTAATTCTATTCAAAATACTCCTCCTCCTTCCTTGGAATACACTTATCCTGTCATTCCTGCTGTTTTCTGAAACAGTGCTAGAAGTTGTCTTTCATGAATGCCTTTAGTTGCATTATTGTGACTGCCTTGGTGTCCTGAATTGATTGAAAACATTTACCTTTCATGATCATTTTGATTTTGGGAAAGAGCCAGAAATTGCATGGTGCCAGTGAATAAAGTGGATGAGGACACACTGTCAGTGTTTTCACAAGTTGCCTTTCTGTTGAATGGCACTTAAGCAGCATTCACTGTAGTTTTGATCACACCTGATGAAAGAAGACTCACAGAACTGCTTCAGAAAGAAGTGAGAATGATGGAGTAAATATATTGAAGCAAGGAGGAATAGTTGGAGGGGGATTTATGGCAATGTGACTTTGTAATAAAATTATTTAAACATTCACTGTATGTTTTCACCACAGTATTTGGTACCTATGGCCCAGCCATTCTGCAACAAACCTGATGCCCACTGATGAGACCATATATTCAACACAGAAATGTATTTTTGGCTTCTTTATTGAAATATCTGTTGCTTTTCATCAGTATGGGAAATATAAAGAGGAATATGTAGTCATCTTTTAGTCACATGGAGTTGGCTCAAATGAGTTCTACTTGGCACTGATGCTCACAGCTCTGAATAGCCAGATGGATTCAGGTCAGCTTTTCATTTCAGAAAGATTGATGCAGGCCTGGGATGAGACATTAACATCAAGAATCTGCTACACAAAGATACAAGGTCAAAGAGTCTTTGTCTAGAAAGTGTTTCCATTCCCATCCCTGCCTGAATACATGAATATTTTGAATTAGAAACCATACCTTCCTGAGGCAAAAGAGAAAGTGATCTTTTCTTAAAGAGTGAACTATTATATTTCACTAAAAATATGTTTCCAGCTGGGTGTGGTGGTACACCCCTATAATTCCAGCACTCAAGAAGCCGAGGCAGAAGGATCACTGAGGGTTCCAGGCCGGCCTGGGCTCCATAGGGAGACCCCGTCTCAGAGAAAAACAAGCAAACAAAACAACAAGAAAAAGTATGTTTCCATGCAACCATCACTTAGAGATAATGCAGTTTGGGAGAAAGAAGTGAACCTTAGTTCAATCACAGCTTTGCCAATAGAGCATGTTTAACTTTCAACAGAATCTCTCCCTCCTGGGGCACCATTTATGGGCAACAATCATCTTCAAAGCATACCATATGCGACAATAAGGATTATTTTGTTTGGAGTAAGGGTCATTCTTCCTGAAATTCAGAGGAAGAAATAAGGAAAGGTGAGAAAATGCAGGCAGAATGATGAACTATGATTGTTCTTTTTCTTAATTATAAAATAATCCGCGACTTAACAATTCCCTCAAAAGGTCAAGGTCTCAGAGCTAATGAGATGCAGAGGCAGGCTCCAGACGCAGGTGGGCCAATCCCAGAGCACTTGCTGTTGGCCACTCAGCCTCTTCAATCTTTTAAGATAGAGGCTGGCCTAGATCACCCATGAGCCATCCCAGCTTTAAAAGTCCGGGGATGCAATCATCCCTGCAGGAGAATTAAAGAATGACAACTCTTTGAAAAACCAGCTCCTATCAATGAAATAGGGAGAAAAACCACAAAAAGTGAATGGCAGCATTAGAAATAACAGTGTAGATCCAGGAATTGCTTTTAGTTTACTATAGACTCCAAAGATTTAGGACTATCCAGATTTCTCATATTTACACATCAGAGTCTGAATCATTAAAGCTGAATTAAATCACTGAAAAAAAAAATCATACTCTCAAAGCCTAACAAAATAGTACCAGTTATTCTTGGTTTTGAAAAATTATGTTGTTTCTTTTTCTATTGAAAGAAAATGATCACTTACCTTCTTTGAACTGCAGCTCAAAGTATCTCATGGAAATGCTTAAACCTAGTAACAGTCATCTATATGAAAGATACTTCAAAGAAGTAGTGCAGAAGTAGTGCCCATAGGAAGATGGCCTTAAGCAAGAAAATTCCCCCAAGGAAGAGCAGAATTGGGGCATGGATGTGACTGCCAGACAGCTGTTCAGGGTTCTCTGTGCTGTGTTCTTTAGCCTTCAGCTTTGGGGAGCTGCGACACCAAGAGGAAGGGAGGTCATGCAGTCATTGCTGCCTGTGACCCATTTAAGGAGGAAGCCACGGAGATGGGAGAACTCTGGGGATGAAAATTCCTTCTGGTTAAGGTTTAGTGGCTTGGACATGGGGTCTCAAATAGGTCAAAAAGTCAAGTCAGGGAGGGGGAGGCAAGACTTTGAGAATTTAAAGGGTCAGCCATCAACTCATGCATTTTGTTTAGAAGTCTTAAATATTGCAGAACAAATAAATACCACTAGGATCTGGACGCGTGTGGAGCTCTAGAAACCATCCAGTTCATGCACATTCTGATAGTAGTGAGGAGGCGAGGCCACCAAAGGAGCTTGCTCAGATCCCACATGGCAAAACCCAAGTCAGAAATGTTTTCAAAGCGTTTTAATAAAAATCCCGAACCCATCAGTTCTTTGAAAGTATGCCAACTACAGAAACAGGGATCCACAACTAGCTGGTTATAACGCTTGATAACTATTCACAGCATTACATGATCTAGGCCTGTGAGACGTTTCAATTACAAACTTGACTCAAAGTTAACATCCTGATCTCCTTGTTTAAGTATAAAGTACAAAATAGTTCCATATTCCATCCAAATCCCCAAGCCGCCTCCCACTCAGCCAGAGATGAACCTTGTCTTCTAAGAGAGACGCCTGAGGAGCCTTCCAGGACACCCACACTCAGTGGCTTCAGAAAATAACATGCAGTAGCCCCGGCCACCTGAAAGTGGCACAAAGCCAGCGCTGAGGGACAGAACTCAGTGAAACACCGGTTTCCCAGACAAGCAGCCACCAGCACAGTAGAAATGCTCCAGCTCATTGTTCCCCAAGAACTCAGTAAAACACAACAGTTTAACGACCTTTTTGTCACCCGAGCGTCCTGGGGCTTCTGGTTCAGGCACAGGACTCGGCCTCGGACACAAAGAGGGGCCTCGAGCATCCCCGCGCTCCGCCGCAGTCCGGTCCTGGGGCATTCGCTGCCCCCCAGGAGCCGCCGTTTACTCCGCACCGCACCCGCCGGCCGCCAGCACTCGACTCCCCCACGCCCCCACTAAACCTGCCTCTCTGCGGAGCTGGGGCGCCCACGCGAGCGTCCGGCGGCAGGGCAGCCCCCACTCACCGATTCCACCGCAGACCACCCGGTCCCAGGGACCCCGGAGGAGGCGCGGTTGTTGGGGGACTGGCCCGCGGAGGCCGGCTGCGGGGTCCCCTTTCTGGACCGTTCCGTGCGAGTTGGGGTGGGGGTGACCCTCCGGTGCGGGAGCCCAGAAAGTCCTCGGAGCAGCAGCGAGCCCTGCAGCGCTGTGCTGAGGAGAGGGGGGCCGGCGCCGGGCGAGATTTGGGGTTCGGCGCTCCTAGGACAGCGGACAGCACCCGCGCCCGACCCGTCACCGGCGGCGCGCCGCTCCCCAGCACCCTCTGCCTGCGACCCGGAGGAGCGCGAGGGGGCTCCGGGCCGCCACCGCGCTCCGCCCCCCCCCCCGCAGAGCTGCGCCCCCACCTGCAGATCTGAGGTCCCCGGCTGTCCCCGGCCCGTCCCCGAAGGAGCCAGGCGGCGCTTACCCGAGAGGGGCGGCTCCCAGGGCGGCGGGTCCGGCGACCCCGGAGGTGCGCTCCGCCGGCTCGGGCGCCCAGCAGCGCGCTCGGCCCCGACTTCCTCTTCCTCGCCCGCTGGCCGAGCCCCCTTCGGCCGCGCCCGCCGCCCCTCCCCGCGCCCCAACGCGGGCTCCTCGGGCCGCGGGTCGTCCCGCCTCCTCGGGCGCTGCAAGCCGACCAGGTGGGGCGGAGGAGGGAGCCCCGAGAAAGAAAGAAGACGAGATTAAGCACTTGGCCTTGTCTCTGGATCTGTGCCAAAGAGAGCAGTCAAATTACAGCCTTTGGGGGAAAAGTTTCTTGTTTTTTTTAAATCCCTGCTACTGTTTTCGCAGACACATCACTTTCTTCATTTTTCTGGGTCTTTGAGATGTAGCTTTCCTTTGGACAAGATCATTTCCTATATTGAGTTTTTAAAAATAGTAAGTCTCTTTACATCAGCATTCTAGTTTGACACAGAGACTGTGGAGTCACAACAGGTAAAAAGAGGCAGGCGCAGCTCATTACCCTAATCGCCTCGGTTAATGTACCAAACGACCTTTGCTTAGAGAAAGTAAAAGTGAAAAAGGAGGCAGGCAAAGAACAATCTTTGCGATAGCTAGAGAGGTGTTTAAAGGCACCGGGCCTGCAGTAAAACGATGACTTCAATCACAAAGGTGCCTACAGGGTGAAGTCATTTCTGGACACCGCCAAGACGACACATCAGGTTTGTGTTTACTCATGTTTACCAATGCCCTTACTGTCTCTGCTTACAGACCTTCAGCTTAGCAGTTCCTACCGTGTGGCTTCCCGTGAATTATCTAACCTCTTTGCCCCATTCCCCTCACCTAGAAAATGGGATGCGGATGGTACTGCCTACCTTACAGAGTTCCTGTGTGTGAGTGAAACAAGATAATGTGCATGAAAGGCTAGGAAGCTGTCCAGCACCTAATAAAACTTGGATAAATGTTAACTATTATTGTTTTGGGATTTCCCCTTTTATTTGTCTTTATGCATGTACATAGTTGTGGAAATTGTTACAAAGATTTAAAGCAAAGCAAGGTGTTGCAGTAAGGCTACACAGTGTCACAGTTCTTTTCTTTACAATGTACAGTTTGTGTTCTGTTTTACAAAGGTAGATTTGCAGTGGGACTAAAGCGGATCTTTGGCATCCTCAAAGCACCATCATCCTTGGTCTTTCAGTAACCCTGTTATTGGCATGACCTGTGGCAAGACAGGCCCTAGCTTCCTTAATCATGACCTTTCTGGGTTTCTGGAGGTCACACAAAACCACTTTTGTTACCCTAGCTCTTTATGCTATTATTTGAGATAGAAATAGGCAACAGTGCCTTACTCCTGAACAGCATGTTTTATGGACTAATATGGTACCCTACTCACTCTTATCTACAGTTTCACTTTCCATGGTTTCTGTTACTAGAGGTTGACAACCTCTAGTAACTTCCAATGTAATGTCCAATGGAACTTTTTAGAAATAAAAAGTTCCTAAGTTCTAAATTGCATGCCATGCTCAATAGCATGATGAGATCTCTTGCTATCCTACCCCTTGGGATGTGAATCTTTCCTCTGTCCATTGTATCCCTGCTGTATACAATACCCTCCCATTAGTCATTGGAAGCCATCTTGTTTCTGAGATTTTCTGTTGCAGTATTGCTGTGTTTCTGTTCAACTATCTTGTATTTTATTTAATAATGGCCCCAAACACCAATGAGACTGATTCTGGTAATCTCACTGTGGTATATTGATATAGCTGTCCTGCTTTATTTTTAGTTATTATTCTTTAGTTATTAATTAGTTTTACTGTGCCTTGTTTATAAATTAAACATGATCATAGTTGTATACATATCACAAAAAATCATAGTATACATAAAGCTTGGTACTAGCCACAAGTTTGGGTATCCCCTGGGGTTTTGGAACAACACATCCTTGAGGATAAGGTGGGCAACTGTTATATTTATGCAATCTGTCATAAGTAGGTGCTAGCCCTTACTTGACACTCAAAGGATGTAGGATTTAAAGAAGCTATTTGTTGAATGTGTTTGTCACTGGGTGAAAGGAGCTGAGGTACCTTGGAAAGGAAGAGAGGACATCTGGGGTTTCCTTGTCTCTAAAACTGAGCCTGCAGCAGACTCTGCCACCTGCCAGCTGCTTCCTTGGGCAGATGACCGTTCTAACTGTCAAGTCTTATCTAGAGAATGGTCATAATATTTCCTTCCCAGCCCACTTGTCTTCGTGCCACCTCAGTTTGTAATGAGGTGCAGGGTGTGAAGTGGAAAAAGACCAGAAACTTCTGTTGATACTGTGCCAAACACACACCAAACATGCACACATCAGCATTCCCGGTTCCCAAACATGTATGCTGCCCTTCAAATCACTACAATGGTCTTCTTGGGATCCCCTGGCCTGACTTCTGAGGGGCAAGTTTATCTGTGTGCATAGAACTTAGCTCAGTTCCTAATGCATAATAGATATATGAAATACGATTAGAAAAATGGAAAGAATTTTTAAAGTTTTAAAACCTTATAGTAAAAGATATAGTGCCATTAATGCTCCCTCAAAATACTCTCCTTGGCTTTGAATACACTTATTGCATCATTCTTGCTGCTTTCTGAAGCAGTTCTGGAAGTTGCCTTTCCTGAGTATCTTTAGTTTCACTGTTTCAGCTATCTTGATGTCTTGAAATGATTCAAACTGTTTAACTTGGATGGTCATTTTGAGTTTGAGGAAACATCAAAAGTCCTACAGTGCCAGATTCAGTGGACAAGGTGGATGAGGACACGATATAATGTTTTTCCCAGCCTGTTTTTCTGTTAGGTGACACTCAGCAACAGCATTTACAGTGTTTCTGATAGCACCTCATGAAAACTGTCACAAAAGAGGATTCCAGAACTGCTTTCAGAAAACTGGCATGAATGATGGATGGGTGTTTGTTTGAAACAAAGGGAAGATTTTGAGGCAGATTAATGGCAATGTGGCTTTTACTGTAATAATTGTTAAAATTTAAATACTCACCATATACTTTTATCATCTCACATACAGGGATAGATGGGCAGATGGATGAAAGAGTAGGTGGAGGGACAAGATAGAGGCTGTGACATGTTGTTATATAGCATCCCAGGTTAGCAAAGGAAAAAGAACCTAATGAAAAGGCTTCCAGTGTTAGGAAAATTCTTTTGGCGCAGACGCTTCCTAACATTCTTGTTTATCAGTCAAGGTCAAAAGGGAAAGAGAAGCCACTTAAAATACTTATAAAAGAAGGATTTTAATGCAGAGAATTGACTTTAAATATGATGAGAGAACCAAGAAACCACAAGGAGACAGTGAGACAGCCCAGAAATTGTAACAGCAGGAAGCCACCACCAGCCCTAGACTGGAGCAGCAGGCAGTGTGTGTGTATGTGTGTGTGCATATGTGTGTGTGTGTGTGTGCATGTGTGTTAAAGGTGGGAGCTGTCTGTTGGAGATCCTGGCAGTGAGGAGGAGAAATACCCTGGGTCTTCCCTCTCTTCACTCTTAAAGGTGCTGCCCTCCACTATTTGAAGCTGGCAGTTATAGAAACTTGGAAGCAACTGTCGCCATCCTACTCCTCCCGTCTCTGCAGTCCTGATACTGAACAGGAAAGGGGCAAGAAGGGCCTAAGGGTAGCCGGCCCAGGCCTGGCTTATTCCTCAAATCATACCTTTTTCCTGCTCAAGGAAGACTGGGTCTACCAATTAGATGTCTGCAAAAGAAATTTTTTTGAGATTATTGAATGTCTCCTGTGGCATCTTATTTATTCCTCAGATTGACCCAGAAAGGCAGACACTATAATCCTTAGGGGCACAGAGACTTGGCAAAGTTCAGTGATTGGCTCAAGGGCTCACAGGTGTGGAGGGCAGAGCAGGACACAAGCAGTACTTTGCATTCCAGATCTCATGGCCTCTCACTAACTCAGCTATTCCTAACGAAAGGCTGCATAATAGCCTGGTTTTTTGTAGCATTTTACCTCAGTGGTACCAAACCGTGTACACAGAGGAACTGATGTTTGCAAAACTTACAGTTTAATGGCTCTATCACACCCTCCTTTAACTTTATGATACATGGTGATAACTTTTATGATGTTGGTGATTACATTGAATTTATGATTATACAGGATCAGAAAAATAGTGTCTATTGGATTATAAGAGACCAGGCCTTCACCCACAAGGTTACTAGTGCTGGAGGGTTAGGTACTCTTACTGCAGGCCACAAGTAAAGATAATTCAGTCATGTCAAGATTTCCAGATAGCCTCAAATTCCTCTACCTCCTTTTAATTCCAATGCATTTAGATATTAATAATTAATGAATTTTTAAAATTTTATCTTCACTCTTTGGGGTTAGTACAGCTTCTGAATTTCTAAATATTTTAAATAAAAGGCTTGAAAGAAAGATGCATCAACCACAGTGTAGACTCTGATGGTCACCCCTGGGTACAGAGAACTTGAAGACAGGCAACTTCTTATATGCACTTAAGCACATCCTTGGTTATCTGTCTTTCTTCCCTACATGAGATTCTAAGTCCCTTCCCATACTCTACTCTCTAACACGGCCAGGATAGTCTAGAAACGTTTGTTAAGGCTCACAAATCCAAATTTGAAATTAAAATAGCTTCCTCAAAAAAAAAAAATGCCAAGGGACATTTCATCACCTATCAAACATAATATGGTGAAGCATTGTCATGCACATTACCAGGTCAGTAGGGAGTCTACTAGCTTTTCTTAAAAAGTGCAATTCCCTGATGAAAAAGGGGCCATGACACAGGGCAAGAATAATAGGTGTCAGCCAGGGCATGGAAAAAGAAAGAGGCACTATATGAGTCAACTTTTCATCACTGTGACCAAATACCTGAGGAAAATAATTTAAACAGGACATATTTGGCTCATGGTTCCAGGGGTGTCAGTCCATGGTCAGGCTGGCTCCAAGGCAGAAACATCATGGCAGAAGGAAGGCTACTCACTTCATGCATGGCAGCCAAGAAATAGAGACACTAAGAAAGCCAGAGAGAAAGGTAGGGGCTGGTACAGAATTTAGCCTTCAAAGACATGCCCCCAGTAGCCTATTTCCTCCAATATGGCATCCCTCTTTGTACACTCAATGGTAAACTTATCAATTGATTAATCAGTTAATGAAGGAAATGCCATCATGATCTACTCATTTCTTTAGGCCCCACTTCTAAACATTGTTACGTTTGGGATCACACTTTCAATACAAAAATCTTTGGAAGATACTTCACATGTAAAGCATAATAGGCATCTAGTGATGAAAAAAAGACAATGACAGTATTCCCAAATCATATACACATGAGGGAATAAGGAGCTAAAATGGATCATGGTCAACATTCTTATTCTATCTATTCTAGTACTTGCCTTATCTTGATCTTGATTTTGACCGGTATAGTAAAATAAGATATGTGTGTAATGTTCTTTACAAATGTTGCTATTGTGAGGAAAATAATCTAAAATCTGAAGATTTTAAGGTTAGGGTCTATAAGTCTTGGTAAAAAAATGCCAATTATTGTATTGTAAATATAATACAATATTATACAGATAGCCTGAATATCTTTGTAATAGAAAACATTAATCATAGTATACCAAAATAAAGTAATGCTAGACAGCTTATAATTTATTTGGAGGCCATTAGTATTGAACTCGAGACTTGGTGCATGCTAGGCAAGCACTTTACCATGGCGTTATATTGCCAGCCTGACTCTTTATACTTTTGCTTCACAATTAATTTTTCTTCAAATTGATAATATGATATACACATACATATGGAAGCTTTAAAATTTTAGAATAATTTTTGGGTTGTTTTTCCTTTCAGCTGTATTGAAGAAAGGAACTAATTCCAACTTTATTTCTCAAAAATAATTGCATTCAGAAATTCTCAACAGGAACAGTACCCCCACCCTTTAGAGTCACTTGGAAATTTTAGCCTGGGGGTTGTTTTGGTATCACTATGGGAGTGGGGGGGGGTCTTCTGCTACTTAATGATGGCTCATTGGAGTCCCTAAGTTTTCTACACAGTCTATGCAACAAAGAGATGTCCCATTCTAAACACTAACGGCATCCTTTAAGAGCACAATCCCTTTCAATGGGACATGTCAAAATTGAATGGCCTCAGAAGCCAGGCCAGCAAAAACTGTGTTCAGCAGTTCAGAGATGTTGAAGTGTGGTGCACATTTGAAAGCACATGAATTCAAATGTTCCTAAACATTATTTTGGCCAAGCAAGAGCATCCCTTTAGGTTGACCTTGTGAGTCTCCAGTGCTCCTCCTCTTTTACTGCCAACTGCTTTTGGATAACTTTTCAGATGAAAACTAAACAAAATAAAGTAAAATAAAAAAGGAATCAATACTCCCTCCTCTTCTTCCTCATCCCTCTTTCTTCTTTCTTTAAACATACAGTCAACCAGGCAGAAAAGGTTAATAAAAAGCACTTTACTGCTCCCCTAAGAATTCAATGCCATGGATTCCAGAAATAAATAAAATAAAATAAAATAAAATAAAATAAAATAAAATAAGTCAGGGATGCTGTCATGCACCTGTAATCCCAACACTCTGGGAGACTGAGGCGGAAGGTTTGCAAGTCTGAGCTCAGCCTGGACAATGTATGGATTCAGAGAGATCCTGTCAGAAAATAAAAAATAAAAAGTGTTGATGATATAGCTCAGTGGAAAGTACTAAGGTCAATTGCTAGTCCTGCAGGAGACGAAAAAGAGGAAGGGGAAAAGAAGTTTACTTTATCCATAACAATTAAACTTTTAAGTAGTAAACTCCAGGCAGGGGCCTCAGGCACGTTCCCCTATTCTTCTGTGTCTCTATCCTTTTGCATTGTTGATGGTAGAAAAGTACTCAGAGAACTTAGAGAAAAGTTGGTGGATAATGATTGCTGCTGTTTCTGTGCTTACTTTGTCCTGGCTCTACATTAAGGGCTCTGTGTATATTACCTTATTTAATCCTCACAACTGAGGGCATTTTCTATTTTATAAGTGAGTGGCTTAAGAGAGGTTAGGCAATGTAGCCAAGGTATTCTTTAAAATATTTTTATTTTTAATTGCACATATTAATATGGTACAGTGTGACATTTCAATATGTGTTCAACATGCAATGGTCAGATCAGAGCAATTGCCATAGCCATCACCTCTAGCATCTGTCATTTCTTCATGTTGGGGGCATTTAAAATCTTCTTTTATAGATATTTATAGATATTGAACTACTCAGCTGTCAAGCACAGTTGTACTGTCCTAAACAGCATTAGAAATTATTCCTCGTTCCTATATCTAATACCCTGTATCCACTAACCATCCCCTCCCCACCTACCTGTCTCTTCTATGCCTCTCAGACTCTAGTAACCACTATGCGATTTGCCATAACCAAAGTTTCAAAATTAACAAGGAAAAACAAAACCAAAATTAATAAGGAATAGTGCAGGGATGTGGAACCAGATCTATGCCTCCCAAACCATCTTCATAAATACCATGTTCTGCTGAGGTTTTTCAGTACATAGTGAGTTAAAAAAATTTATTTACTTTATTTATTTATTTATTTATTTTGAGACAGTGTCACTGTATAGTTCAGACTGACCTTGAACGCACTGTGTTGCCTAGGTTGGCCTTGAACTCATGACAAATATCCTGCCTCAGCCTCCCAATTGCTGAGACTATAGGAATGTGCTACCACAGTAGGCTTAGTATACAGTGACATTCTACAGGCTGTGAGAGAAAAATATGATGAATGATTAAATATATTTTAAAAATACATTACAGTAAGAGACACACTGTCATTAATCCTCCTCAAAATCCTTCCCCCCATTGAACACACTTAATCCATTGTTTGTGGCACTCTCTGAAGTGGTTCTGAGTGTCACTAGTTGCACTGTTGTAGCTGCCTTGATGTCCCAGATCAATTCAAGATGTTTATCTTTCATGGTCATTTTAACTTTGAAGAAAAGCCAGACACTGCATGCTGCCAGATATAAGGTAAATGAGGGCACACTGTTATGTTTTTCCAAACTTTTCTATTGGATAACACCTGGAAGCTGCATTAACTATATTTTTGATCATCCCCTTTAAAGATACTCAGGAAACTTCAAAAATGGGCATCTGAGATGAACATAAATTTCACAGATGAAGATATACAAATGGAAAATAAATACATGAAGAAATGTTCACCATCACTGATCATTCGAGAAATGCAAATTAAAAAGAATGGTTACCATCAACAAATCAACTGATAGCAAATGTTGGTGAGGCTGTGGAGAAAAAGGAGCACTGCTCCACTGTTGGTGGGAGTGCAGACTGGTGCAGCCACTATGGAAATCAGTATGGAGAATTCTCAGAAGACTAGCATTGGAAGTTCCATTCAATCCAGCTATTCCCCTCCTGGGTATTTTCCCAGAAAAATTGAAAAGGTCATGTCACAGTGATATATGTGCACCCATGTTTATAGTAGCAAAATTTATAATAGCTAAATCTTGGAAACAACCAAAATGCCCATCAACTGCAGAATGGATGAAAAAGATGTGATATTTTTATACAATGGAATATTACTCAGCTATAAAAAGGATGATCTTGAGGCTTTTATAGGTAAATGGATGCAACTTGAGACTATCCTCATAAATGAAATAAATCAGACTCACATTTGTAAATATCGTATTGTCTCTCTGCTATAAAAAATAAAAATAAAAAACTGAAAGAGTAATAAGATCCAAATTGTATAATAGATATTATAATAATGAAAGGGAAAGAAAGTGCTCTAAAGGATCTAACTGTATGTATGTTGAAGTGTGAAAGATAGATAACCATACTACTAAGTTTTTGTTGTTTCATCAAATAGAATAGTCTGTACTGTCATTGTTTGATTGTCCATTTTTATGCTTTGTTTTGAACAACTACTCAGATAACAATATGTAATTTATCAACTATCGATTTTTTACTTTTTTTTTTGAAATTCTGTATTATTTCTATCCTTTTTCTGTTTTGCTTTTTTTCTCTAAAAAAAAAAAAAAGAAGAGGAAAGAGGACTTCCAAAACCACTTCAGAAAGTTGCGACAATTATAGGGTAAGTATGTTCCAAGCATAGGGAAATATTTTGAGAGGAATTAATGGCAATGCGTCTTTTGCTACAATTTTTCCTTTAAAAATTTAGACATTTATTGTATTTTTCAGTCACACCTTGCCTCTTCATCTCTCCATCTTGGTCACCTTCTTTTATGGCTGCAAGACATAGCTCATGGGAAAATGCACACATATTCTCTGCTAAGATGATACTCTAAACAGCTACAGTCTATCATTTCTCATCCTCAGTTCTAAAATCCAATGACTCTGCAAATGGCAAGTTCTTTTTTTAAAAAAAAAAAATCATGTGGCAAAGCCCTCCCTGGTAAAGCTTCCTCTGTAGTGGTTGGAGATCACCAGGGTTTGGATAAATGTCCTGGTCTTCAGACCTGGATGCAACTGAGAGAAGCTGGAACCTTTGATAGGTGAGAGCAAGTGGGAGATCTTTGCATCTAGAAAGAGAGTTGGGAGATTCTGACCTGTTCCTCCTCCTCTCTTTTTCTTTCAGGCCATGAGGTGAGCAGTATTGTTCTACCACATAATCCACGGTCCTGAAGCACCAGGATCAACCTATGATGGACTAAAATCTCTGAAGCTGTGAGACAAAATACACTTCTCTTTACCTGGTTATTATCTCAGGTATTTTTATAGTGACTAATGCTTATATAATGCTAATTTTATAGTGACTAATACTTAACATTTCTCTCAAAAATCCTATGTAGTGTGAGTCTTCATCCATTTAACTGCAGAAATACAAAAGTGTTTGTTTTGGTGGTGCAAGGACTATTGAAAGACCATTGCATAATGTGTGGTATATATTGTGTTTGCCTTTCTAAAATTCCCCTTTAGAAAATCTTGTATTTGGGGCTGTGGATTCTGAAGTTTGGAAAGGTACACTTTTTTTGGTAGATAGGATTAAAATTACATTTTTTGAATGATAAGATGCAGTAATATGTTGGTGCTGGTTTATACCAATTTTCACAAACTAGTTGTTAAAACTTTAGGAATATTGTGAGCCAGTTGACATCATACTGGTAGCTTGAAATCAGCTATGATGAGATTATTTACACATCTGAAGTTGGCAACAACTCCAAAGCAGGGCCTTCTATCCTGGTCCCACAGAGCTGGTTGCTAAATGTTTACTAGCACATCCCTGGAAGAGGATGAGGTAAGAAAGAAGAAAAAAAAGTCACATTGTGCACTCTTCTCATCCCTTCCTTCTCAGCAAGTGGGAAGGTCAGGCTACCTACCAACTGGTACTAAGGTAGGGACTAGGACAGAAAAAGAGAAAATGTCCCTTGGTTTCACTGACAAGCAAATCACTGTCCATAGACTGTTTTTATCTTGTGTCCTGAAGGTATGTTTGAGATGTTTGGAACCAGAGTTCTTGGTGCAGGAAATTAAGGCTTAGAGAGTTTAGGAAGTGTGGTAAAAATCTTATAATACAGGGCAGTGCCGGCATTTGGAGGCACAGGGAATAAGACACTTTCAGTTTGGAGAAAATGTTACTGATGCAGACATAAAAGTAAGTCCTGTGGCACTGCTGTCAAATGTCTATCCAAGTTCCTTCCTGGGAGTGGGATTTTGCAAAAAACAAAACAAAACAAAACAAAACAAAACAATACCAAAACAACAGCAATAAAATTGCTGCCATGATGGCCACCATCCCAGTTTATGAGTTATTTATGATGGAGACTGAAGTGTGATTTTCTTCCTTTCTTCTCTCTCTTACTTTTCTGAGAAACACATGAAAAATAGTGGGATTAAAGTATTACTGTACAAAGATAGTCCACCAAAGGCAACTGGAACTCAATCTCTCTGGAATGTTAGCCAGAGGCAGAGTAAAGGACCAGCAACCATTGCCCACTCCACTGGTCCAGCCACAGGGATTCCTTGGCACTCTGCCTTTCTCACTCAACTCAAACAAGATGTTTGAACTTACTTTCCAGTTGTTTGGGAGAGGTTGAGGGGTAAACCACATGGGGAGGAGGTTACATGTATGTGAAATAGTGCACATTGGGAGGGAAACAGGTTTTCAGTTCCCAGGAGTCTTCCCTTTGTATGTTTCTGCTTTCAAATGAAGGTTTGAGTTTTCTAGTTCTGCTGTCTTCTCTCCACAACCTGTGAGTTAAGAAGTTTGCATTCAAGACCTGATTACACACATCGTAGAAGAGAATGAAAAGGGACTGAGCCATTATGGGGAAAAAAGTGATCCACAGAAAGGGGAAAAGCACCGTAATCATCCTTACTCATGAATACAGTCAAAAACTCTTTGCAACTGTAAATTGGCAGTGCTCTTTCAAGCCCAGTGTCATCTCAGGAATGTGTACTCAGGGATATAACTAAGGTCTTTGTGATAACTCTTTAGAAGCAGCTGGCAAACTTGGGGACTTGAGATATTTTGTATACTACTATGTCTTTTCCACCCTATTTTCATTTTAAATAGAGGCAGGCTGTAATACTCCAAAGCAAAATCTCTAGATGAAAAGTTTCCAGTGAAACTAGACTTTAAATGTTATTTTTACATCAACTGTAAAATGTTTACAATCTTAAGAATGAGAAATGAAGCTGATCTAGAGCTGGGTTTGCACATTACATGTCGGACATGTTAAAACACAAACCTTAAAGTATAGGTTAATGCAATTCAATTCAGTAAGACGAATGTGAACTCTTTTAAAAAATGAAATTCTTGGAGGAGGAGCTAAATATGGCAGATTGGTAAGCAGCAGGATACAGAGCCTCTCTGAGAGAGACAACTCAGATGCTAGAATAAAACATCCTTGAGAGGTCTGGACAGAGGGAGATGTATCCTCTCGACCCAGGAAGAAACTAAAGGGAAAAGAGCTGGTCAAACACGCCATCACAGGGGTACCATTGGAGCAGCTAAGATTAGCGGCCACTGTGCTTTTGCTGGATCTGCCCAAACTCACACCACTGCATCTCATTGGAGCCACAGTCATGCTGAAGTTGGGGGTCGAAGAGCCCAATGGAGAATGGAGCCGGCGAGGGAACTGCACTAACCCACAGTGAGTGCTCAGAATAAGACCCTCCCATGGGAAAGGGGTGACCAACTGGAAAACATGTTGGAATCAGGCAGGACAGACCTGAACTGGGAATGGCAGTGACTTCACTCAGTTGCTCCCTACTCAGAGCAGATTGGTGGGATCTGCTTGGACTGGGTCTCACCCCTGGCCAGGACCCCATAAGTCATTCCAAACTGATTCCATACAAGTAGCAAACACTAATGTTGTGAAGGCCCCCACAGGTTCACTGGCTTGAAGGAGAGGGGCCAGCATATGCCGCCCCTGCTTGCACCTAAATGACCAACAGCAAACTGAAGAGGGCAGAAATCCCCAGCCAGCATGCTTCAGAAGAACCATAACCAACAAGAAAAGGGGCTGGGACCTACACTATACATCTATATGGAAGAAACCAAACACATGACAAGAGCAAGAAATATGAAAAAGCCCCCAACCCCAACTGTGAATATTGATCCAGGAGAGGTAAATACAGAGGAGATTGAGGACAGCAAACATGCAATAAAAGACACGGCATCAGCAGACATAAAGAGATATCTTCGTGACATCATAGATGAGCTCAAAACTGAAATATTAATTCAAGTAAAGCAAGATATAAGAAGATTAATAAAAGAAATGCTAAGCACCTCTCAAGAAGACACAGACAGGAGAATGGAGGAACACACAAAAAAGGAGAGAAACATTCAGTGAAGAATATAGCTAAATCTTGGACAGCAGATGAATGGGTAAAGAAAATGTGGCATTCATACACAATGCAGTACCACTCTACCATAAAGAAGGACAATTTTAAGTCATTTGGAAGAAAATGGATGCACTGTGAGGCCCTAATGTTAAGTGAATTAAATCAAACACACAAATATTACATGGTTTCCATTATATGAGGAACCCATAATATATGCAAGGAGCAAAATTAAAGGTAGGTAATAAGAAATAGGGATATAGATCTTTTGCAAAAAGAAAGCGGACCAAGAGGTAGAGGGAGAGGGGAAGGAGGGGAGAGAAGAAGATGAAAAAAGTATTGAGGTGTGTTAAGTCCATGTACCAACTCCCCACAAGGAAAATAATCTTTATGTACTACAAACATGTACTAATAAAAATAAAAATTCAAAAATATATTAATTCCTCAGTTTGTGTACAGTGAGTGTGCCCTAAATGTTTAGAAACACATTTTACATCAATTCAGGACTGGTCAGATCTCCTGTGTCACTTGTGTTTCTTGCTCTTTTCAGAATGAAAATAAAATCCACTTCTCAGCACAATCACTTTTATATATATATTTTTGTTTCCTTTTACAGGCCTGTTCTTTCAGCCTTTCTTTTTCTCTTTAATTTCTGAGTCCCCCATCTACCTGTGAGCCCTCTCACTCATCTTTATTCATGCTAAACAGTGAATAAAGTTAAAATGTTATTCCCATTATCATTTTTCTTCCACCCTAATTTGGCAAAAGTGATTCTGTAGCATCAATACATTGTGCATGGACTCTAAGATGCTCCGTTTTTCTCTAGAATTTCACAATAGAACAAATTAAATGATACATCAAAGAAATATAATGGGCTTCCCCCTAAATTTGTTACTTCAAAAAAGTCTTTTTTGTTTTGCTGGGGTCCAGGATTTAGCTCAGTGGCACAAGCATCTGCCTGGCAAGAGTGAGGTCATGAGTTTGATCCCCAGGACCCCCCAAAATAAAATAAAATAAAATAAAATAAAATAAATTGATTGCTTTGTTTTTGCAGTTTATTTATGATAGTTGAACAAGTGTCTTATGTATAGACAAAATCCACTCTCCAAAGATCTAGATAGAACTATCAAAGATGGAACTCTGCAGATTGCATGCCCTCAACTACTGGTGTAGACTGGAGTCTGTTACAGTGCCATGAACTTGAGAAACACTCAGTCCACTGCTTTCAAAGAAACGTTTTCTGTAATTACAGAAGGACTTTGATTATGAAGAACTCAGCTCCATGGTTACTTTTCAGATACAAAGAGTTGACGCCAACATTCTTAGCAATATGTTTTAAGCTCCTATTTCCTTTAGGAAATGTATCCTTCCAACTTTCAAGAACAAAGAGTTCTTTTGAAAGAACTATTCATTAAGTTAAAAAAAAAGGACAGCATTGATAAGGGCTAACAAAATGAACAAACCATTTTCTATAATTTTATAATTAAAAATATAATACATAGAGATGAAATAACTGTATACCTGATAGAGCACTGCTATCTATTTCTTTCCTTTCAGTCCTCTGGCCCTACCTTTACAGTTCAAGTCCTCATCACATCACTCTCTGACTGAGACATGCCCATGTGCAATTCCACACACTACCGCCGCCAGCCTGATGTAAGTTGGACACTGCTTGTGTAGCAAACAACACATAAAGGGCTCCCAAATGGCTAAAAGCAAAACCAAGCCATATGGCCAGGCAGGAATTCCAGAGTGTGACCCAGCTAGTCGGCAAAGAATCAAGAACCACTAATTCATGAGGAGACTGGCCAAGCAACCCACATATTGCATGTTGTCTCCATGGGGACCCCTGCCAGACCACTGACCTTCAAGATGTGAGGTGTCTTATCCTTCCCACCACTGCAATCCTGCTCAGAGAGTATGTTGTGGTCTAGGCAGTGACATGGAATTGGGGAAGGTGTTTTTGCAAGGTGCACATTGGAAAAGAGCACACCTAATTAAATACCAGTGTTGTCCAGAGCTGCTCAGCGGTTTAGTGAAAAATGGAGATAGAGATAAGGATCATAGCTAGGAAGTAATATTCACCTATTCAACTTTGAAAAACTGCAAGCTTGTTTGGGAACTGATTCTTTAAATTATATCCTGTTTTGTTTCTAATGCAAAGAAATAATCAGCCCACTGTAGATTAGTGTGGAGTGTGGAGCTATAAGGATCACTAAATTATCCAATTTAGAAGGATGAAACAAGAGTTCCAAAAGCTTGGGACAAAGACTTTTACCTTAAAAAAGAAGGTTATGGATATGAATCCTCACATCAGTGCATCTTATTTGGTTCAGTGAGGAAGGTTTACACCTTGCTGGCATGTCTAGACACAGTGATACATCAGTTCATGAACACTTTTGTTTGTGAACAGTTTGGTTCACAAGCAAAAGCAATTGGCAAAATTTCAGTTTTGTTTTCAAACTACATCAGGAAAAAAACATGAGTGTGGCCATCTTTCCTGCACAAACACAGCCATGGCATTGTTTCCAAAATCATGTAATAAATTAAGTTTGTGAACCAAGGTTCATTGCACTATTTTCAGTCTGTTGTTCACATACTTATATTCATTGCTTTAATATAGTGTATATGAATCATCCCATAATGTAGAAATATTTTCAATTAAGTTTCTTTCTTTCTTTCTTTCTTTCTTTCTTTCTTTCTTTCTTTCTTTCTTTTTATTTTAAAGAGGGTAAAATTAAACAAAACAGAACAAAATGGAACACAAGAAAGCAATGTAAGAGACATAAATTTCAAAGCAGGACAATCAGAGATCTTCACTATCTATCATTTTGACTCTTGTTTTCTTCCAAAGAATTGTCCATATCTTCACATACAGAGAATTCACACAAAACAACACAGTATGGAACTGATCTGAATAGGATGAGGAAGGTGTTTTAGGTCTTCAAGACCAGACAATAGGGAAGCCAATGATGGCTGTCATAGTGTCTCTCATTCTCTTCAAAATAGCTGTCCATACCTTCATGTATGTTGAACTTAGACAAAATAAAACAGGCTCAAATCACTCCAAACAAAGAATGATAGTATTGCTGGATTTCACATCATGATGCTATGGAATCAGCACTGGGTACTGTAGTGTCTCTTTTTCTTCAAGGTAGTTGTTCATTTCATCATGCATTATATAATTGGTTCTCATAAACTGTTTATAAGTTCTACACATGCATGAGTCTCTACATGTGTATCTATCCTTTCTGTATTAGAGGGAGAAACAAAACAAAGCAAGACAAAGCAAAACAAATTCCTAGAAAAATATGAAATGAAAAAGTCATATAAAAGTGCAATACAGGTGTTCTACAATGATTACTGTGATGTCTCTTTTATTAATATAACAATATTCATAAAAACAAAACATTGGAGACATTACAAGACTTCAAGAGCAGGTAATAATCAAACCAGAGTGGGTATCCTAGTGAATCTTGTCATCTTCAGTATAGTATACCTATACTCTATGATTGATACTATCAATCATAACAGATTCAAATAAAATCAGTCAATATAAAACAGCAATCTAACAAACCAGATTCAAATAAGATCAGTCATAATAAAACAGTGTAAGCTTTACAGGGCTTCAGATTAAGTTAATAGGAAATTAAGGATTATTACCATAATAAATCCTGCTATTTTGGGAATAGCTGTCCATGCCCTCAAATCTAGTGTAAGTAGACAAACTGGAACAGAATATAATCCATCTAAACAGAGTGGTGAGAATAATGTAGTTTAAATCTTGTTACCCTATTAACAATATCCTCTGCCTTCCTTTTTTAGACAATTCTTCCCCTTTCACTCCCACAGGGTGCACTGCCCATTTTGGGTCCCACTGACTCCCTCAGTTTTTAGATTAAGGGGAGCAACCTGCTATTTATCCTAACTGGTTATGAACCTTCTGACTCCTGGGCTTGATCTCAAGTTGTATTCCTTTACTTATAAAAGCCTCAAGGTTTTCCTCCGTTATAGCTGAGTAGTTCTCTACTGCACAAAAGTATCATGTCTTTTCAACCTATCTGCAGGTGTTGGTTGAGTTGCCCCTATTTCTCTCTGGTTCCTTGTCACATAGAGCATTGTTTTCTCATATTTGGCTTTCTGTCCATAAACCCTCTTTCAGGTTAATTATGTTTCCCATACAGAGCATCTTGATGGACCCTATCTCCTGATCTACTCTGCCTGTGTTTCTTTTTGTTAGTATATCAAGGCCATCTATGTTAGAGATTACAGCCAATCTTCTCTGCCTCATTTCTGCTATTCTATTTTTCTGCCATTGGTTGTCTATTTTTCTCTTTCATTTCACTGTCTGCCCCATTCATTGAGGCCTCTCTGCTGCTGTTCCCGAAACCCTCATATTCATTTTCACTCTCTCTAGAACGTCCTTCAGTATTTTTTGTAGGGTTGGATTGGTGGTCACAAATTTCCCAAGTTCCTCTTTGTTATGGAAGCATCTTGTTTCTCCATTAATTTCTAGAGATAGTTTTGCAGAGTACATCAATCTGGGCTGGAGGCTATTTTCTTTCAGGGCTTGAATTACTTCACTCCAAGCTCTTCTTGATTTGATGGTCTGTGTCAAGATGTCTGCCATGATTTTGATGGGTTTTCCTTTATAGATGATCTGTTTCTTTTCTCTGAAGGTTTTTAATATTGTGTTCTTATATTGAATTTCTGGGATCTTGATTATTACGTGTCTGGGTGTAGCTCTGTTTTGGTTGTAGGTGGCTGGAGTTCTGTATGCTACATATGTCTGCATATCATTTCCTTTTGTTATGCTTGGAAAATTTTCCTTAATAGTTTCTGTGAATAACCTTTGTAATTCCTTTGTTTTCACTCCTGCTTCTTCATTCACATGTTTTATTCTTAGTTTATAGATCCTCTTGTCATCTTCTAGCCTTTGTTTCATTGCTGCCTGTTTCCTTGTTATTCTTAAGAGATCTTTCATGATCACACATTGCAAACCTGTCTTCAAGTTTTGGTAGTCTACCCTTAGTTTCTTTCAGGCAGTTTTGCCAGATTTCAATGGAGTTTTTAGTTTCCTGGTAATCTCTTTGAATCTGCTTCATGTATTCTAGGTTTTCTTTATGTTTTTCATTGTGTTCCTCCATTCTTCCATCTGTGTTTTCTTGAGAGGTGCTTAGCATTTCTTTTATTAATCTACTTATATCTTGCTTTACTTGAATTACTATTTCAGTTTTGAGCTCATCTACGAGGTCCTGAAGATATCTGTTTTATGTTCACTGATGCAGTGTTTGATGTTGCATGTTTGCTGCCCTCAATCTCTTTTGTATTTACCTCTCCTGTACCAAAATTCTCATGGCTAGGGGCTGAGGGCTGTTTCTTTTCTTTTTAAAATTTTTTTTATTTTTATTTATAAAGGGGATGAAATTAAACACAACAAAACAGAACAGAATGGGACATAAGAAAGCATAAAATTTCAAAGCTAGGCAACCAGAGATCTTCACTATCTGTCATACTGTCTCTTGATTTCTTCCAAATGGTTGCCCATACCTTTGCATACGGAGAGCTCATACTAAATAACATAGCCAATCTTTTCACAAGATGTCCAGTTCACTAGCTCCCACTTGCTAAGTGTGTGTGTGTGTGTGTGTGTGTGTGACATGGGATGGGGGACAGGATGAAATGAGATGTTTGATTTTCAGCCCACATGCTGGCAGGCTCACAGCTGCCCCCTCCGAGAAGGGAGGGGCTCCTTGTTCTCCCGGCACCCCAAGTCACTGCATGGTACAGGTCCCAAGGTGCCAGGGTCTCTCTCCTGAGGGCCACCGAAGCCTGCTAAACTCACAGCCATGCCCCCAGAGAGGGAGGGAGCTCCTTGTTCTCCTGGCACTCTGAGTCACTGCATGGTGCAGGTCCCGATGCACCAGGGTCTTTCTCCTGCAGGCTGCTGAAAGCCTGCCACACTCACAGCAGACCCCCAGAGAGAGGAGGAGCTCCTTGTTCTCCCAGCATTCTGAGTCAACCACATGGTGCAGGTCCCTAGGCACCAGGGTCTCTCTCCTGCGGGCTGCCGAAAGTCTGCCATACCTACCTGCTATTTCTTTCTGATGAATTGACCATTACATTTCCAAAGTTCTGAAATGGCCAACAGACCACAGAAAGAATTCCCTTTAGGCTCCTGTTTGAAACCAGCAGCTATAGCAATCTGCTGCCCTTGCTTCAGGGCCACTGGGAGCTTTTTCTTATTTTTTTCTCTTGTCATGTTTTTGGTTCCTTCCATACAAGTGTATAGTAGAGTTCCCAGCCCCTTTCCTTGTTGGTTATGGTTCCTCTGGAACAAGCAGGCTAGGGGTGTCTGCCCTCTTCTGTCCCCTGTCAGTCACTGAGGTGCAGGCAGGGGAAGCATATGCTGGCCCCTCCTCTCCAGGCCAGCCAACCTTCGAGGGCCTTCAATGCAGCAGTCTGTGCTGCGCGTAGGGAATCAGTTTGGGACGACTTATTGGGTCCTGGCCAGGGGTGTAACCCAGGCCAAGCAGATCTCACCAATCTGCTCTGTGAGGGGAGCAACCAACTGAAGTCACTGCCTTACTGAGTTAGGGCCATCCTGCCCGACTCCAACATGTCATCCAGTTGGTCACTCCTTTCCCGTGGGAGGGTCTTATTCCCAGCACTCATCGGGGATTAATGCTGGTCCCTTTCTGGCTCTGTTCTCCACTGGGCTCCCTGACCTCTGACTTCAACACGGCTGAGGCGCGAGTTCACAGTGCCTCTGGGTGAGTCGCGCATGAGGGCGACTCCAGGGGAGTTGCTCGCAGGGCGGCTCAGCTCCACGTGCGGGGCCCTCAGGTCAGTCACATCAGCCCCAGTTTGGGCGCTCAGGCCAGTCTTGCCCACGAATTCAGGCGGCTCAGTGAGAGTGCCGTGCTAGCCAATCTTAGCTTCTCTAATGGTAGCACCGGGACTTCCTATTCGAGTAGCTTGTTTCCCTTCAGTTTCTTCCTGGGTTGAGAGAATCCATCTCCCTCTGTCCGGATCTCTCCAGGATGTTCTATTCTGGTGTCTGAGCTGTCTCTCTCAGAAAGGCTCCGTATCCTGCTGCCTCCTGATCCGCCATCTTTTTCCTAGTTTCTTATTTAATAACTTCACAATCCTATGTCCTCAAAGAATCCACTGGGATTGTTAAAGAACGATGCTCAAACTGGGGACATCTTACTCTGGGCTTGGTCCTCAAAGGCTACAGAACAGGTAAGACCTGCCTTGGTACAGATCCTGAGTACACCTCATGAATGCCCACGTCACCCTCCTTTAAAAACTCTTAAATGGTTCCCTAGTGTCATGTCAAGTTCAAATTCCTTATCTTAGCTTTCAAGATTTATTAATCTGGCTCCTGTCCTACCACCTTGTCTTTCATCATCTCCCCCAACATTATCATCATTATTTTTATCCCACTCAAACTTTTCAGTCAACCAATAAGGTTATTTCCCAGAATGTTATGTAAATTTCTATACTGAGGGCTGGAATGCACTTCCCATATTCTTTGATACCTACTCTTTCTCCAAAGAGAAGTTTGAGTTTCACTAATTATCGTAAGTTTTCCACAAATCTTTTTCACAATGTCCAAACCCACAGTGTCTACATGTCCTCTACTCACCTAACAGCAACAAGGACCTAAATCCTCGCCGGATATGTCCTCAGAGTGTGATTATTGGCAATGATAAAGTAAGACAGGTGAAGCTTCTTTAATTTCATAATGATCAGACGTGCAAGCACACGATTTTTTGTTTTGAAAAAAGGCTCAGCGAACAAAATCGATGTAACTTGAAGGTAGTTATTCATATGACAAAATGATTCATTGGTGGGTTTGGTAAAGTCACAGCCTCTCTACTAAAGTACTTTTTAATAGACACCACTTGGCAGTAGTTTAGGGGCTAGAAAGTTTAAATTAGGTTAAAAGAGACTTGGGCGCTTTGCTCATGTTGTTCTACCACAGCAGCGCGCGTTCTCCGGGTTGCGGGTTTGCTCTCTGCAGTCCGATGCTGTCTGGCTTTTCAGTGAATGAAAAGGGGTTGTAAATCAGCGGCTCCTGTGTCTTAAGTGCAGAGCCAGTAAATCTCAGACTCAGTAAATCTCACAGCAGTTTTCAGAACTGGAAAGGAACCTCGGAGACTACCTATTATAACTTTTCAAACAATATTCCAAACATCTCTTGCTGCGAGAAGAAAATAAAAATGCTAATTATCCACCAGCGGCTGCTAGGTGAAGTGGTTACCAGCAGCAACCAGGTCCCAGCAGGGTAGCAGGGCGGGGTCTGCACCGGGCTTCCGTGCGTGCGTGGGTGGCTTGGTGTCAGCTGCTACCTGGGGTGCTTGACTGGGGGTGGGGGGCACATCTGTCTGAGCAGATGTGTCAGCTAGGGCTGCTCCCGTGGGGAGGGGAGGGGAGGAAGGAAGTCTGCACCGGTGAACAGGAAGAAGCGCTCCAGGGTGTACAGTGCTTTCCAGACAAGACTGTTTTTTCTAGTGGTGGTATTAGCAGGGGTGCATTTTTACTGGAAAAGCCTCCTCAGCTCGCTTTCTGGGCCTAGGCATAGGGATGGGGGGAGGTGGAGGGATGTGGTGTAATATAGCAAAAAAGAACACGCACAAGTTCGGCTGCCTGGAGGTGTAGCCTGTTCACCAGGAGAAGTGCTACATCATTTCACAACTACGTGAATGCCTGCTTATATTTGTTAAGTCACCCAATATCTCTTGAGTCCCACATATGGGCCAGGACCGTGCAAGGCACAAGTGACATGGCATGCACAAACAAGACGCTGTTCCAGTCCTCATGGAATCACCATATGATGGGGGAAGCAGACCTCAGTGACACAATGTTTAAGTCCGTATTACCAGTCAAAGGGGGAAACTAAGGGCTGTTGGGCAAGTGTCTACAAAGGGATTAACCTGCTTTGGGACTTAAGGGGAGTTTCCCCTAAACTATTTTTTGAGCCTGGGAAGCTGGGGAGTTAACATGGCAACAGGAAAGGAAAGAAGGCAGAGTGTTATTTGTAGCCAGTGCAAAGGCCTGGAGGCAGGAGAGTGGCCCCTGGGGAAAAGGTCCATGGTGAAAAAGGACGCAGGTCACAGAGGCTATGGCTGCGAAGGAGGCTGTGGGTGCTTGATTGGTATCATTGGTTGCAGGAGGCAGAGCAGTTGGGGTCAGGCAGGGTCACATGGCTTGAGTGGCAGAAATTCCAGGTCATTTTGCTTGGAAACAGAAATGGTAAGGCAAGTGAGTCTGTGACCCGCTGCATGTTGCTCCAATTCTCTGAGCCCCTCTTTCTTTCTCTTTTCCCTCTTTCTGTCTCTCTCTTTCTTTCCTCTTTCCCTTGAGTTTCAGTCATCATACTATGCATGCCAATGCTTATAGCAGCATAATTCATCATGGCTAAATCCCAGAAGTAACCTGTATACCCATCAACAGATGATTGGATAAGTAAAATGTGCCATATATATATAAAACTCAGCTATAAAGAATGATACACTTGACACATTTGTAGGAAAATGGATACATCTGGAGTGAAATAAACTGGACAAACAAGATTAAATACAGTATAGTATCTGTCATTTGAGTGAGACAAAGTACAAATGGAGGAAATGATAGAGGATGATAGAAAGGGACAAAGGGATGCATCTCTTACAATAGGGAAGTGGTTCAAGGGACCAAAGGTGGGGGTGGGAGGAGAAATAAGAATAAAGCTATGCCATGTTCAGGAACCTGATAACCTCAATTAATGTAAACATTATATGCTATATCATGAGCTAAGACAAATAATATCAACAAGTATGAAAAAGGGAATAAGGGAACCAGAGGAGGAGTGGGGAGAGGAAAAGGGATTTAAAAAAGAAAGAAGCTGTAATATTCACATGTAGCCACTACCAAGGTGATTGTAAACTGCGTGAATTGCAAACATATGCCAATAAAATTTTTGAATTATTTAAAAAAGACAGTTGCTTAAGTCTAAGCTATATGTGTAAAGGGTAAGCTGCTATGCAAATGAATAAAAAGTAAACTTGGAGGCCGAATAACTAAGAAAATTTCATGGTGCTGTTAAAAGAGATTGGAATTTAGGATGCATAAAGGTAAAGGTGCTGATAAGCACTGAAGCCTTTTAGATAGTACCCCAGAATAGCTATAGCATTCTGTATAAAATATGGGCAAACCTGTCCTACCCAACCTCAAGAGCCAGTGCTCAATATGTCAAGCAAATCTTATACTCTGCCAGTGAAAAGGAAATAAAATCTTCACCTCTGAAGGATGAGCTCAATGATTTATCTGGAGGATAAATCACTATCTAGAATCTATATTTATTTTAATATCAGTTATATATCATTTAATCAAAATTTAACAGACTGGAAGAGAAAAGAACCAACTGAGTGAAAAGCAACAGTAAAAAAAATCAGATAATTGAAACTGATCTACAAGTGGCTTAGATTTTGGAACTGTCAGATAGGGTATATTAAAATAACGAAAGTAATATTTTTAAGAGAAATGGAAAACAGTGTTGCAGAAGTGCCCAAGTGTGCAATAGCTCCTTGGAAACTTCAGTCAGTCTTTTCAAAGACATTCTTTAGTCTTTGGCTAGAGGTTAATATACATGTGCCTTCCTTCAGATTATTCCAGTGTCTTAAATGTGACAATAAACCATGTGTTCCAGATAAACATATGTATACTTATAATATTTAAAGACCAGTTACTACTCTCAAATATTACTCATTTTTCAGATCATATCAGATTCCAGGTAAAAAATATAAGTACTATGAAGAGCACAAAGCAGTGTTTATTTCTTCCTATTTCTATTAACTTAAGTGAAATTTAGTTGGCTTTTTCCCATATAGACAATTTATACCCCTCAAGTGTTTCATTCATACCTTCGAGCACTTTTCCTACCTTTTGTAAGCCCCCACCCCGACCCCCAGTACCTTCTGAGCTCTGAGAAAACTTACACATTAACTTGCTAGATTGCCACCATTTGAGAGTACACATTTGAATATCATTCCTTCTCCAGAGCTCACTAATTGGCCCATAATAAGGTTTAAAAATTCATGAATTAGTTTCATTCTTAAACATTTATCCCAGAGAAGTAAAAACTGATGTTCACACAAAAATCTGCAACTCGTGCGCAAATGTTCATAACAGCTAGCTGTACTGGTAACAGCTTAAACCTGGAAACTACTTAGATATCCTTTAAGGGGCAAGTGGTAATATATATATATAATATATATATTATATATATAATATATCATTATATATAGCATATATATAATATGCTATATATATTATATAGCATTATATATATGCTATATATAATGAAATGTTATCATTATATATATGCTATATAGATATAATGAAATGTTAATCAGCAAGAAATAAAAATAAACTATAGATTATAGATACATGTGACCATTTGGATGAGTCACTAGGGAATTATGCCAAGTATTTCTCTTATGAAACAAAAAAAGGCAGTCCAAAAGATGTCATACCGTATGATTCTATGTAATATTACTAGAATATTAATGAAATATTACTGGACAAACTTATAGAAGCAGAGAATAGATTAGTGACTGCCAGATGTTAGGGCAGGAGTCTGGGTGGGGCTGGGCTGGTTAGAGGGACTATGAAAGTTGCGGGAAGGGTCCTTGTGCTGAGCCTGTCCTGGGTGTTGACTATGTTAAGGTCTGTGTCCTGGCTATGATACTGCACAAGAGTTTTGCAAGATGTTTGTATTGGAGAAACTGGGTTAAGGAAACCCAGTAACTCTATTAATCCCTACAACTGCATATGAACCTATATAATAATGATAGCAAAAGAACATTAATTTAAAAAATTAATAAATGAAAACCAAGTCAAAGTTTCAAGTTTAATTTATATATAATCCCATATATGATTCCAACAAATGAAGATTAATTAAATAATTTTCAATCTCCTCTACTCAGGTAAAACCAAAATGTTTTCAATTTTTCCACTGAACCTTCTCAAATAGTTTTTCCCCTACACTTAATTTACATTCCAAAGTGGCTCATGCTTGTTTGGGTTGCTTTCTCTGCAATAAAAATGCTACTCAGTGATCAGAGTCCTATAAATAATGTACACAATTATTAAATTCAGTAACTGCCAAGTACTCTATGAACTAGTTCCGAAGAAAAACATATAAACTGCTTTATAAATGCTTATTTATTGATCAAATCTGTACACTTATTTGCTTTTATTATGATTGACTTGGCTTTATTTTGATAAAGCTATAGGGCAGAAAAAGTTCAATCTAGTTTTTATACAACATATTTGAAGAGCTTGAAGGAAAGATAGAATTGTCACCATCATTGAAAATTTATTGCTGGAAATATCCACACAATCTTATGATAACCTAGGTAAGAAATGTTTTACTATTAAAGAAAATGCTCATCAACTAGAGAGTAAAATCCTAATGATACAAATTTGCAATTTTGAAGTGATTTCCAGTACATTTTGTTATGGTACTCAGAAAAATTATTTCTTACATTTAAATCAGAAATCAATGTTTATCAGTATCCTTTTAATAATTTCTTACACTGGTTTTTAAGAGATTATTAACTGTTTGGTTTAGAATCTTAGATTTTTACTTTTCTCTAAAATGTCCAGTCAAACCTAAAACTGTACAACTTAGAACATACCACGGAAAACTCTAAGCAAAAGACTAAATCAAAAGACATGATTTAAGTCAGAGAGCAGCTAGGTTGTTAAAGATCTTCAAATCCTGGCTTTAAGGTATCTGTGCCAACTTGAGGTGTTTCAACCAAACTGGTTGAAGCCAAATTGGTAAACTGTGATCACAGAGTTACAAAATAGGTTTGCTTATTTGTTGAGCACTAGAGTTTAGGGGCCCAGACCCTGAAACACAGATTTTACTGAATATTCTAATATATCTGAAGGTTTATGCTGTCCAAGTCCAGGTGCAGGTAATAGTGGTGCTAAAATGCCACTGTAGAGACCTTTGCTTTGCCGTTTTTTGTCTCCTGCAAAGTCAGTTTCTACTGTTTGTTCATTTGTCAACAGATGACTGTTGAGTCTAATGGTTCAAATTTCAAGTACTTAATATTTAATCTATGACTAATGTATTTTTCTGCACAGTGGTCGCTGCAGAAAATTATGTGAATTTAAGGAGCACCCTGCCATGGTCCAACTGGAATAAACTATGCTTATATGATCAGAAGAGTCAACCAAGGACTTTATGATAGCTTGAGGTAAACTTTTCTTAAATATAAATTATTGACTTTTGGGGATGCTATTTGCACAGGTCATTGAGGGGCTTGGGAAGTCCGAACCAAAGGGCTCCATACCTCTCTTTCGGGGTTCCTCAAACCAGAATGCCTGGACTCAATGCAGAAGGCTGGAGGTCAGGGCATCCTCTGTGATCTCTCTGGGAGGGGGAGCAAGACCATGTAGAGCAAAGTTTTTTAGGAGAAAGAGAAAGGGTAACTGGCCTGGTGGCAGCAGGGACAGATGCATACAACGTGAAATGTTTGAGCATCTTTGTAAGGGGCCCTGGCCTGGCTGCCCACTGAGTCAGCACCCTAGGGGCAGCAGATGCACCAAGGGCTGCTCCTCTCTTCTGCAGAGGGCCATGCACCAGGCCTTCAGCTGGCCACAGAAGCAAAAACATCGTTAGTAAAAAGGTGAGTGTGTGTGGGCTGTGATGCCAGCGGTGACCCACATCCTACACTCCCTGATCTTCAGCCACTTTTCCTCTAGAGCAGACTCTCAGGACTCCTCTTCCCTATGTCTCACCAAGAGCAAATGTCCAAGCAGAGGCCACCCGTGGTGACACCTGCTTGAACAAAGGTCTCTGCCCTCTCCCAGGATGCCTGGGACAAACAAGAGTTCATCCATATGTCCATCCAATACACCTGGCAACATCTGGCCTTCCAGATACACTGGCCTTGCTGCTGGTGACCAATGCCACCATCATCCCTCTCTGCAGCAACTCTTTCCTTGATCAGGAGGGACACAAGCCGACTTCTGCCTCCACTGGCTCTGATAGGGACCGCGAGCAGGTGATTCCCCTTCGGGCCCCTTTTCTGTCTATAATGGTTGGTTGAATGCTCTTCAAAGATCAGTCAGTCTGACCCTCTAGGGATCTGGAGGTCAGGAAGACTTTGTGGTGGAGAGGACTCTGGAACCAGATTTGGGGAATGCACTAGACTTGTAGGACAGTTGAAAAATGGGTACAGAGATAAACAAGTGGGTACCTCATGAGGAGTGCTGTCCATTCTTATTCATGGTCGCTAAAGGGAGTCACTCTGCTGGCTGACTCTGCTGGCACCAAGTTTCCAGGTAAAGAACAACAGACCCAGATCCTGCTTCAGACAGATTCAGACACTCTCTTCCCATGCCTGAGCACTGTGGACCCTTGATTTACCAACTCAATTTGCTCCCAAGGGCTGGTTGTAACTCAAGTCAGCAATTGAAGGCTCAGCTCCTGTACACAGCCTTCAGTCTCTCTCCTACATACAGGCAGATCTCAGTGGCCTAGAGAGACAATGGCCCAGGATTTCTCGGTTAACCCCATATAGGAAAGGATGTTGTCATGTTCCTTCCAGGACTCTTTTAGGGTTAAAACTGTGTCTGAGACCATCTGCACAAGTAACCAGCAAGGCCTACCATATCTGTGTGCATAGGAGCTCTGAGATGGCAATCAAACAGAATGTGGGAGGTCAGGGAAGACTTCCTGGAGAAGATGGCACTTAAACTGAGGGTAAAGAAGAAGTGGGAAGTCTGATGTGGTGGTGCACTCCTGTGATCCCAGTACCCAAGAGACTGAGGCAGAAGGTTCATGAGTTTGAAACCAGCGTGGGCTACACAGTGAGACTGTGGAGTTGGCCTGGAAAACATGGGGAAGAGTGTTTTGGGCAAAAGAAACAGCATGTGAGAGAGTTCTGTGTGTCCAATTCAAAGTCCAGTGTGACTTTGGTCTTACTGATGTTTTAATTTCTTTTTTTATTTAAAAACAAACAAAAAAGGATAAAAATGATGCAGAATTTCAAGAAAATAGGAAATGAACATTAGTTAATATATTACATATTGTTATCTTCAAAGTAATTGTTCAGATTATAAGATTTAGGCATAAAAATGTGATCAAACAATCAAACAATGAAAACACAAACTGTTCTTTTTGATGAACTAACAGAGAGTAGTGGTATAGTTATCTATCGTGTATATATGTACATACACATCCATATATATGTATAGATGCATACATATAATCTTTCCCTTCTTCTTTTCTCCTTTCCCCTATCCCAAATGTTCTTTCCTTATGAGCACTTTCTTTCCCTTTCATTTTCACAGTATCTATTATACGTCTTGGATCTTATTTACTTTTTCAGTTTTTTTTACATTAGGGAAACAATAATGATATTTACACATGCCAGTTTGATTTATTTCATTTATGAGTATGGTCTCAAGTTGCATCCACTTACCTATAAAAATCTCAAGTTTATCCTTGTTTATAGCTGAGTAATAAATACTCCATTGTAGAAAAATATAAAATATTTTTATCCATTCCTTGGTTGACGGGCAACTGGGTTGATTCCAAGATTTAGCTATTGCATATTGTACTGCTGTCAACATGGATACACATATATAGCTGTGGTACAATGTTTTCAATTTTTCTGGGAAAATACCCAGAAGGGGAATAGCTGGACTGAATGGGACCTCCAATCCTGGTTTTTTGAGGAATCTCCACATTGATTTCCATGGTGGTTGTACCAGTCTACATTCCCACCAGCAGTGGAGAAGAGTTCCTCTTTCCTGATGTCTTAATTTCTTACAAAGAGTGTACATACATGTGTTGCATGATTGAAAATCAACATGGCAGCCTAAGGGTGTGTCTGAGTAGTAGACCACCTGACCAGCATGCACATGGCATGATGTTTGATCCCCACACTGCAAAAATAAATATGTCTACTGGGGCAGTAGGGCTCAAAGAGGTGGTTAGTGGCCAGATTACACCACGTCTTTATGTTATACCAAGGAAGACAGGAAGATGGCCTTTCTTCTTTGTCAGTGGAAAGCCAGGGAAATGTTGGAAGCATTGAAGGGAGATGACCAGAAACATGTTTTTAAAAACTTACAATGGCTGCTGCAGTGTGGACTGGAGAGAGAGAGAGAGAGAGAGAGAGAGACAGAGAGAGAGACAGAGAGGAAGAGAGAGAGACAGAGAGACAGAGACAGAGACAGAGAGAGAGACAGAGACAGAGAGAGAGAGAGAGAGAGAGAGGAAGAGAGAGAGAGAGAGAGAGAGAGATTGTTCTAGTCCTGCTCACCACTTCACCCTCCCCTAGCCGTGTAGTAGGGTGAACATTGATTTCTATATCCAATAAATGGGACTTACTGGATTCTGGAGCATTATCAGCACACTTTGTCTGCAAGAAGCATAAATATGACAAATTTTAAGCATAAATATGATAAATTTCACAGGTTCTACATTCTCTATTGCAACGACTCACCTCTACAGTGGACACAAAAGCGGCACATGTGTGACTGAATGTGGCTGTGTTCCAACGCAGCTATTTTGGGGGAGATGTTGGGTTTCTGAGATGGGATCTCACTATGTTGCACAAGCTGTCCCCAAACTCCTGGGCCCAAGCTGGGACTCCAAACATACACCCCTGTGCCCAGCTCTATTCCAACACAACCTATTCATGGGAGGAATTCTGTCATACAGCATACAACTTTATTACACTGAATTAATTTCCTATAATTTTCATGTGTCACAAAGTGCTCTTCTGATCTTCCCTTGTCATTTGGTTTATTCCTGCTTCCAGACCCACAGGCTGCCTTCTGTCTGGAGGTCTCGCCCTGCAACTCCCCAGCCAGCCAGGTGCTGTTCTGTGTGCATGACACTGTATTCCTCCCTCTCACACTGAGTTAAGACCCGGTGTCTGTCTTCTCAGGCAAAATGGTCTGTGAGCCCAGTAAGGCAGAAGCCTCGTATCCTTGGGAATTGCTTCGGAGTAGGGCATACGGTAGGCGCTCAGTTCTGAAGGGATACAGGGAGTGAGCTGCAGACAGGCAGGTGTAGTGTTTGTGTAGACACAGAAGTAGAAAGGCCAGGATGATTTGCATTTACTGAGCTGACCCCAAATTTAAGAACTTTTCCCCCTATAAAACACAGTTTACTTTCTGCATGTTTAGTGCAGATACATATTGTTTAAAACTAGATTGAAAGTAGCATCCTCTTTCCCAACTACTCTCTCCAGGTGACCTTCTCATGTTCACAGTACCTTGTTAATCCTCTCAGCGGTTATAAGCAAATAGGTACCTATGCTTACTCTTCTCTTTGCGGACAGTAGTTCTTATGGCTGACTGGATCCTGGCAATCTTTCTGTATTAGTGCCTGGGGATCTTCCTCATTGGTCTTTTTTACAGCTATATAGTGCCCCAGAATCACAGTTTATTAGACCAGTCTCTGATTGCTGGGTGCTCTGGCTGTTTTCAGCCTTATACAAGTGTCATTTTGTACCTGGACCTGCATACCAGTGGACCAGGTTTCTAAGTGTGGGGTCATTCATTAAATTGTTCCTATAGATGAGCTGTTTCCCCACACTCAGACCTGTACAAGGAAGGGAGACCAGCCAAGTTTGCTCACCCTTTGTCCAGTGAGTCTCCCTTCCTTGCCATGTGAGTGCTTGTTCTCTGACTCTACTGATGTTAGTATTTACTTTTGTCTTCGTTGTTGTGTGTGTCCCACAAAGACAGGAGCACACAAATGTTCTCAGGTTACCTCACCATCAGGCAAAGCCACTTTCTGCAGATGACCGAACCAAAGGGCGTCAGTCTAGGGACTGACCATGTAAATATGAGGGTCTTCATTGGGACTCTCTGAGGTTGTGCTGGCTGTTGACCCATGTATGGGAGGCTGAGACAGGGGCATTGCAAATTTTGCCTAGCCAGATAACTTAGCAGCTTCGTAAGACCTTGTCTCAAAATAAAATAAAAAAGTTTCTTTAAAGAGCTGGTGATGTAGTTCAGTGCTAAGGCCCTGGGCTTGATTCTCAGTACCAGAAACCCAGGCACAGAAACTGACCACCCATTCCAACACGCACAGCTTCTCTGGTTGGCTATTTTCATTTAACTCACTGCTTTTCCTAATGGAATAAATATGATTGGTCCATTTAACTGGGTTCTATTTCGTTTTTGGATGACAGACATGGTTTAACAGACTGTCATATAGCACATTTTTAGAATGCAAAATGCTAAAAATGCATACTTTGTAAAATAGGGTGTGTAAATGGAAGAGAAGACTTATTAGTGGCTGCTATTTATTGACAGGTTTTTGTATTTCTAGGTATTACTAAATGGTTCATATTTAAGCACTGTACTGTTTCTCTAGTGTGAGAAACCAAAAGTGTAAATAAGGACCAAAATATACAATAGATGTTGAGAACTACAGGAAAAAAAATGTTCAACTGAGAAAAGGGACAAGGGAGGAAGAGGAGGAAAGCAAAAGGGACAAGAAAAAAAATAAAGAATAGAGGGAAAAAATGGAAACAAAGCTTTTGTAAATAAGGAGGGGAAGAGGCATAAAAGGGAGGGGAGGAGAATAGGGAAAAAGAGGCATGATTATAAATATTTAAAATGTACCGACTAGGGCCATACGTACAACTGAGCAGCATAAGTGCCTGCCTGGCGAGCATATGGTTGAATATGAGTTCAATTCCTGATACCAAAATAAATAAATATAAAACAAAACATACCAATTAGAAAACCACACATGCAAAGACACAAGTGGTTTGCTCATATGTTTCCATTTAAGTGCCGTAAAAACCCTCTGAAAATGATATCATCGTCACCATCACCTCCATTTTATGATAAAGAGAGGCAGGACTCGTGAGGTTGGGTGCCTTGCCCAGGCCCCAGTTAGAGTGGCAGGGGCAGATGGGAGTGCAGCTCTGCTCCACACTGGCACTGTAGCCACCACTGAGATGTGCTGCCTGATGGCTTGTCATAGGATGGCGCACAGCGGCCTCCCTGCTGAAGGAAAGCGTTGCTTTAAAGGCAGCCAAACTGACAGACTGAAAGGCCTTTTCTTTGCAAGATGAAAACCTCCCTAGATGAACAAGGGACATACAGAGACCCATTGGTTGAGACCCAGCTCCTGATGGCTGTGACTCCATATCCCTGTCACCACCAGCTGCGGACACCGCAGAGGAGCTGTGGGCAGCCACTTAGAGGGAGCGCGTGGGCACAGAGTCCTCATTCTTCCCTTCAGCAGAGCATGAGGTGGGTGGATGGGAGGCTCAGCTCCTCTGCCTGGAAGGGACAGCCCTGCCCCTTCTTGGTGTGCTGGGAATTACAGTGGCACCATTTGCACAGAGATAGTCCCACTGTGCATGCCCTCTGAGACACCTAGGGGTCTCTGATGAGGGCACTTGCCATTCTGAGGCATGGTGAAGGCATCAACTCCATTCCCTTCTCTCTTCCCTCACCTAGAGCTGTTTTTAAGCAACTGTTACACTGGCGAGTAATTGGTACATTGTCACTTGCAAGCCTGGAATGGTAGAAAATGCTGTTAGTATAACACTATGTTCTCTCTTTAAAAATCTATGTCCTGCATGCTGCCATGCCACATCACACCCTAGAATCCTGAATGTCCTCACCAGTCACTTATTTGGTCCTAGGAGCTCAAGGACCATCTGGCACCCAGACCCTGGAGTATCTTTGGCAGGCCACTGGAGTACTGTCACCAAGCACAATCTGCATATTGATAAGGAAGCATGATAAACAGATGTGTCACTCCATTTTATGAGTGAGACAGTGGAGAAAATGGATCTTGTGGATTATAAAGTCACAAAAGAAATAAGATCTTGGAGGAAGGTTGGATGGTGAAACCATATTCTCTTTATCTAGAAAATTCAGCATTTAAGACTTCCAGATTCCAATGGAAAATCTTTAAAAGAGGTAGAAGAAGAGTATCAGGCACACCTGTTGTGTCAATATTCCTGAGCTTGGGTAATATCCTTGCAATGCCCAGATGGCTTCCCAACCAGTGGGAAAGAGATACCTGGAACCCATTAGAGGATTTTATCATCCTCATAAAACTTGACACTAAAACAATTTACCTTTGATCTTCACAAAGAATGCAGGATAAATTTTTTTAATATTCGATAGCAGCCAACGTGGACTCTGAGGTACCACATAGAAATAAATAAGAAGATAGTCTCAGAAAAAGAGGATGTGCCTTTAGCGTGGCCTCTCATGAAATCATCACATGTTCAATTAATGATGTCACTTTAGGAAGCAGAGTAAGGATCAGTAATTAATTCATGCAGAGAACCAACCCTTGGGAACAGGAAACAGGAAAATGCAGTCTAACTTTCCGTATTTCACACCATGGTTTTAGGAGTTGCAGGAAGTGCAAATAAAGGAGAAATTTAAAAATAAGCTTTGTCATCTCAGGGTAGAGATCTTAGTTGTTAAGCTTATCAAACTCACTTCAGCTTTTGCAGTCTGTGAGTCATCTAAGCAGCCTCCTTGTCCTTCCCCACGGAATGCCTCACTCTTCAAGGCCCTGTATCTCCTGTAAGTAAAAAAGACGAGAATGTGTGCAGTTTCTATCACACTAGAGCCCTAAGCAAGGCGTGAGATGAACTCCCACAAGGGTGGTCTTAGGAAGCCAGTTTTCCTGCCTTACAGTGGCAAAGGGCAAGTGTCAGGGGCCCCTGGGAGCTTGAGTCCTCCCAGCCATGGATAGCATGGGAGAGGGTTCCCCTGCCCTGGCTCTGAGCAGATGGGTGACAGTGTGTCAGTCCTTGGCGTCTCTGCCCACATACAACAGTTAGGTGTGGTAATAATTCTGTGGGGAGGATAATCCAGCAGAGGTTTCCAGAAAGGGCTAAGGGATGCAGACAGGAAAATATAGGAACAAACTTGTCCTATATGGCAGAAAAATCAAATCTAAGTGGACACATACATTTATTTATAGAATACAGATCACATCCTATTTCCACTTTGGCATGCTCTCAATGTTCTTTTCACTTTCCACCCTCAGGCTTTTAATTCAAAACCACATACGTAATACATTTAGGTAAATGGACATAAAGTATGGGTATATACTTTCCAACTACGTAAATACATAGTTTTAAAAAATCCCAGAAATGTACACAGTAGACTGAGTAAAGCTTAACTCTGTAGAGAGGATGGGGGGAGGTGGAGGGAGGAGCAAGACTGTGCAGGAGGACTTGAATCTTATTTGTAACTTGTTCATTTTACAAGGACGCTAGTTTTTGCTTTATTTTGCATTGTGTTAGGGACCTCTGCAGGTTTGCCAATTATCCGCACACGTGGGCATTCCCCACTGAAGTGAGGAGTTGAATAACTCAGATTTTGGGAGTTTGAGTATATGTTTTCCGAGAAGTATTGTCTACAACAAAAGAGAGCAGCGGCTGGAGCTGGATATAATTAGAATCCTCACACTCTGCATCCAGTCCTTCCGCCAGCCCGTGGATAACAATGTGCTCTCTTCCTCCCCCATGGAGAAGGCCTCCAAAGAGAGGCTGGCTCCCGATGGGAAGCCATTGTTGCAGGCTCCACACAGTCTAGCTGCCAGGCCGGACAGGAGGCCAGGAAAGTCCCTCCTCCACTGCCCACCAGGAGCTGGTTCTTGAGCCAGAAGGGGAATGAACAGAGGGGGAGAAAAGAAGGCCTGGCCATCCTGCCTCTCCACAGAGCCAGTGCTGCTGGACTCACCTGCTCTGGGCCCCATTGCTCATTCATGTGCAGGCCACACTCCTGCTGCCAGGCTTGACCGGAAAGCGCTTGGAACAGCCCGGGACACAGAGGAAGAATTTAAGAAAAGGTAGCTTGCTCTTTTTACCCCCCAGCAGTGGAGATTGAAACCACCTTTGAACTGAGCTACATCCCTAGACCTTTATTCAGCTTTTTATTTTGAGACAAGGTCTCACTAAATTGCCCAGGCTAGACTCAAACTTGCCATCCTCCTGTTTCAGCCTTTTTATTAGAGGGGGCTCTTTTGATTTGAGTAGCACGAAGTAAGCATAAGATCCCATCACTTCCTTCTTTTCTGCCTGGTGGGTATATAGCTCAGACATAGTGGGAGCACTAAGGAACTCCTCCTTAACTGGGGGTGCACTTTCCTCCTATGGGCTCATTCCAGATCATTCCCCTCAGTGTCCAGAGCCCTCTGCTGTCCTCTTGGCTGCTCCAGTAAGGACTTCTGGCCCGGTGCTTCTTGGAGATGCCCACACCAGACAGAAGCCCTACTCCCAAGTAAGCAGGTGTCCTTAACACCTCAGAAGTCCTTTGAGGGCAAAATCAGCATCTATTTGTCTTCCTTTCCCTTTCCTTCCCTCCTCTCCCCCCCCCCCGCCTCTCCTCTCCCCCTCCTCCCTTCTCTTCCCTTTCCCTCTCCTGCCCTACTCTTTCCTTCTCTTTTTTCTCTCTCTTTCTTCATTTCCTAAGTACTCCATCTTGTATATCAGACACATGCACAATTGCCTACCTTTTGTATCATTCTCCAGAAAGTTGTTCTTAGTTGGAAATGAGCTAGAATTACATAAGTCAATGAGTTAGTGAAGATTTTTATTTTAGCTTGGTTCTCTTGCTTTATTTCAGTGATGATGACACTTTGGGTATAACAGGTTGGCTAGAAAGAGAAGTTTTGAGCTAGGAGATGTGAAACCAGTGAGAATCATTTCTGCCAGCACTGCAAAGCAACCAAGGATCCCATTTTTGTGAAAACCACCTTGGTGCTGAGACCCACTGGACAAACTTCATTTCCTGCAATTGCCCCACAAAGATGATTTGCAATACAGTTAGTGTGACCTGTTTCAACCAATTTTAAGTAATGAGTATTTTTGTGTACTAAAGTGAAATATGTATAATATCCTGGCATTTTGGACAAAAATACAATTTTGACTTTCATATATATCCTTAAGCACAGAGCTCATTTTCAGTGGCTTGGCACCTTTTTAATTTGGTTTAACTGCATTTCTGCAAGTGGAATTTGCTCATAATGGAGTAGGTTTTTAAAGGGGCAGATAAGGATGACAAGGAAAATAAGGAAAGAATGAATGGGGAGGTTGAAGACAGCTAATGTCAGTCTCAGCAACAGGTTCAATTTCCAGCAATTTTTTAAGGATTTCATTTGTGGCATGGAACCAATAAATATTCTACCCATTTGACAGATAGGAAAGTTGGGGTGCAGGGGAGTATCTGGTTCTTCTTCTTGAGGTCTCTAGTTTTTACTCTTAGTATTTACACATTTGCTAGAGTGAAAATGGACAAGAAGGGGTGCAGGAGAGTTTAGGGTGAATACAGATGGTGTTGGATGCAGAGAGGCCAAACCCAGGACAGCTGCTGGCCAGCTGCCAGAACAGCTGTTGTAGCTAACAGCACCCTTCTCCCAATGGCTGCCTTTGCTCTTGGCTGCTCCCAGCTGCCCTCTGTGGACAGGTCCATCCTGCAGGAGCTGAACTGCATGGATCACCAGGAAAACCTGTGCTGCTGTCGTCAGGGCCACAAGTGCCAGAGGCCCCATCCACAGTTGCTTTCTTTTGTGCTTCTTACTTTGCAAGTACTCCGGGCAGAACTTTGAAGTAAACGTGTTGGATGTGTCCTAGGATGGGGCTGGCCCTGTCTGGGACTCCTGCCTGCCAGTGACCCTGCTGACCCTGAGCTCGGTCAGTGCGCAGCCTGGAATGATCCCCAGCGACGTTAGGAAATGGGCCTCCGACCTCTACCTGCTCAGGGTCACTGAACTTGCTGGTGGCGCTCAGGTTATCAGAACAATGTCACTGTGGCCCATGAGAAAGTGCTGACAATCATGGGCCTTGGCAAAACAAGGCCCTCCCACGGGAAGACTGATGGCCTTCTGTCGTCAGCTTGGCCCTCCAGCTCCCATACAGCTGCCCGGGACTCCAAAGGCGCAGGTGGAAGTGGAGGTCATCTGAAATGAACCAGTTACACTCTCGGGTCATTTTCTCAAGGAAAAATAAACCTCTGCACCATTCTTCTCCTCTTGTCACTTACGCTCTTGTACCTCTCCCCTCTGCTTTCGTTTATATTTACAGTCATACCCTTACAGTCCTTTCATATGTCCTGATTGATACTCTCCATCTGAAATACTTGAGACTATAAATGTTTTAGATGTCAGGGGTTGTTTTTCAGCTTTTAAAATTATTATATATACACACATGTATATGTACATGGATATATCTTGTGGATGGGACCCAAGTCTAAAACATGAAATTCATTTAGGTTCTCTATAAATTTTATACACTTTATATATACAGCCTGAAGCTACCTTGTACAAAATTTAATTAATTTTATACATGAAATAAAGGTTCATGATGTGAACTTTTCCACTTGTGGTTGCATGATGGTGCTTAGATAATTTTGAATTTTGGAGCAGTTTTGATTTTTGGATTAGAGTTGTTCATTCACATTTCTAAAAGGCCACTCTGACCAGTGAAAGATAAGCAAGAGTGGAAGACTAGCTAAGAGTTGCACAGAGTATGGTGTAGACGTTGCACATGAGAAAATTAGTTGTTTTTCTCCCCAAGAAATACATTTAGAAAATTTGGAAGCAAGAGGAGGTAGCTTTTGGAGGAAGCTACTAAGTGTGGCCATTTTCAGCCCATGCCACTGTGGGGACAAGCAGTGATAGCTACTTTATAGACAATGGGATGCAGAGATGGGGTCCAATCCATGTTTTCAGTTAAATGAACCATGGACACATTCTAGATGGATCTGTTGGGTAAATGAGGGTCTTGAGAAGAATACGGGGACAGAGAACCACACACAGGGGATGGGTCAGAAAGGAAATGCACATATGACCTAGGGCCAGACAGAGACAGGCAGAGAACACCAGATGAGGAAGACATGGTTTTAAAAAGGTTTTAGAGGTCAAAAAAAGTGTTCAGAACTGAAGAAAGGCTAAGAAGAAAGAGACTCCAACCAACCCACTGAATGGAAATTTGGGACAAAGGTCAGGGGGAGAGAGTGGAGGAGAGAGAGACAGAGCCAGAGACCCAAACATCAAGAGGAGGGAGAAGAAGGAGGAAGAAGAGGAGGGGCAAGAGGAGAGACTTGGAAACCACAGGGGAGGATGGGGGCGGGAATCTCAGGGCCTGAAATAAGGTCTGTGTGGGAGACAAAGCAATGGTCTGGGACAAAGACTCCAAGACTTCAGCAGGACAGTGACAGAGGCTGGACTACTTGGAGGAAGCTAGGGATGTAAATTCAAGCAGGGGACAGTTTTCTGAGTTGCCAGGACATCCTACTGCAGGCAGGGAAGGACTGGAAAGATTGGCAAATGTGACGGACCTGCCACTGAGCTGTGGGGACAGTCACCCTGGCAGGGTCTTATACCCCAGCCTCACAGCTGCTTTTGACCTGAAGCAATAATAAATTATGTTAAAATATCTCCTGTGACTAAACGTTCCTTTCAAGGTGAACTGACATAAACGCATGTTGATTTACGACCAGAAAATGAGAACCATGGCTTCACGAAATAATCTTTCTTTCATTCCCGTGGCCACATCAGTTGCTGACAATTCCCAGGACTTCATGGCGGACCTTTGATCCAGGCCACTAATCTTAAACTGCCCCAGGCAGCCACCCTACTCTTCAGGGGCCTTAATGAATTGGGCGTCTTGATATCTCTCAGTCTTGTGGCTTCCCCAGCCCTTCCCTTCCTGCAAGTAGGCATATTGTTTTCATTAACAGCTGGCTGACGAAGACATTGACTTTTTAAAAAAATTTTTTGGTGGTGACTCTGAGGCTTGAACCCCTGGTCTTGTTAGGAACTGACTTCAGGGCAGAAGACGCCCGGGCACACTCACTCTACATTTACATGGGAGCCACAGGGTGTCCTGCTCAGTACAGAGGAACATGAGAACATGCCAGAGACTCTGGTAGTCTGAAATTTTGGAATGAGGGCCATGAATAATAAAACCGCAGTTTTCCCCTTCAGTTATGACACACCCCTGACCTGTCCCACAGTCATTTTCTGAGATTCTGACACATTAATGTGCATTATTTACTTATTTATTGTTTTGGTGGTTTTTTTTTTTTTAAATACCCGGGATCAAACTCATGACCTCATGCTTGCCAGACAGGCGCTTATGCGGTTGAGCTAAACCCCCAGCTGGTTTTGGGTTTTTAAAGATAGGGTTTGCCTGTAGTTCAGGCTGGTCTTCAACTCATTATGTAGCCCAGGTTGGCCTCAAACTTTTGGTATCCTCCTGCCTCAGTCCCTGGAGGGCTGGGATTATAGGTGTGCACCACTATACGTCAATGAGCATTTTGAAAATGATCTTTCATGTATTTAAAACATATGTTCTTTTCACTTAGCTCTAACCAGTTCAGGCTTCCTGTGAGGACATCCATGGCAACGTCTTCACTGGTTTAAAAGAAAGCAACACATTCCTTTCATAGCTAATGCAAAGGACAAACAACCAACAGGCTTGGCTCACCTGCCAAGCAGAGCACCTTTTTCCTCAAACTGCCGCAAGCTTGTTGAGGAGGGTGATTCCTCAGAGTCCTCAGGTCACTAGCTGGTCATGGACTCCATGTGCCCTGACACTGACGCCCTCCGAAGAACCCACAGTGTGGAGGAACCTTCTGTCCCCGACTTAGGAAGCTTGTGCTCACCTGTGACACTCACAGCACATCTTGCCTCTGCTGCACTAGAGCAGAGCCTTCTGTCCTTTCAGTGTCAGCTGAACAGACCGCTCACGTCTTCCCAGCTCATGCCTGTCAACACGTCCCTGATAACGAGCAGGCCACAGGTGAATTGCTTTCCTGCCTGCGGGATGACAGCTTCTGTCAGTTCCCAGGAAGCCAGGCCCCTGCCAACCTCCCTGCTCCTCAGGGTTTGGGATGTAAGTGAGATAGGATGTTCTGGCCTGGGTGCAACTCTGCTCTCCCAGGCAGGCTGTATCTTACCTATACAATCACAGAGGACATGCTATATGGCACGTCATTAGGAAAGGGAAACACACCTATCTCATGGTTCTTGCCGCTTTCTGAAGTCCTTTTTCTGAGGGTTCCTAGTTTCATTTTTGTGGTAGCCTTGGTATCCTGAATCATTCAAAACACTTAAATTATTATTTTAACTCCAGGGAGGAATCAGAAGTCGCATGGCATCAGATTCGATGAATAAAGTGAACGAGGACACACTATAACTTTTTACAAATCTACCTCTTCACTGGATGGCACTGGATACGACCTTTTCTGTACTTTGATCACACTTCATAATGAGAACCCTTCACTCATTCATATTTTTCAATCACCCCTATTTACAGACTAAGGGATATTTTGAATCTTCATACACTGTAGAAAATTAGGCAGAAAAATGAAATAATTACCCTAGGAGGAGTGGAACACTTTTTGTGTGAAATGCTAAAATAATTGAAGCCAAAATATGTATGTGGGGAGGAGAGGGCACACTTGAATTACAAGGATAATTGCCCCAATTCACTGCTTTACTTTGTATGTGTAGACACAAAAGTGTACAGTATTGCAAGTATCCAATATCTTCCAAAATGCACCCCAGGCTTTGTGAATTTGGTTTATGTTAAGAAGCAGTGTCCAGAAACTCTGGACCTGGGCCAGCACCATTGTTTGCAGACCATTTTCATGTCTCAGCAGTCAGAGAGAAATTCTTTTTAGGGTTAATGTACTATGTTTTTATGAGAGGGTTTCCACATGGAAGCGTGGGAAGGTTAAGGTTTCATGCTATTCATGACAAGTCTTTAAGCTCTGTCTTGAGGGAAGAAAGAAGTACATTAAGTACATTATTTAACTTTCAAAGACCCAGCATTTTAGTTTGCAGGATATTAGTGTAGATCGCTGACTGTGTAAGAACTGTGATACATGATAGAATACCCAAACTAGTACCGCTTAGATCTAGGCTGGATCTTAAGAGTGTCTTGGATAGAGTAGAAAGGGTTTTTGTCACTTCTAATTTGTTTTTAAGAAGTCTTGGAATGCTATAAAGAAAAATACAAGGGAAGAGCTAAACTTCCTGGGGATGGTATGGCACTTCTTTAAAGATTTCTTTCTTCAACTGATGACTTACTTAAGAGCAGGGGAAGAAAGTACAAGTCACATTTTTGCAAATGAGAGTCAGTGCAACAGAACAGGCAGGATAAGAGATTAATAAAATATCTGAAATTAGAGCTACAGAGCATGGCAGAAGTTGGAAATAATTTGTCAGGGGAACACTTATTCAGGAGGGACAAGAACAGTAGCATGTCATTGAGTCACAGGTTTGGGGCATCACGGTTGATTCGTGAAAGGGGCTCCTGCTGGGGATTAGGGAGATTCTGCTTCACAAGGACACAGCTCCAAGAATGAGAAGGACTATCATTCAAATGTCCCAGGCCATGCTGAAGTGGGTTGCAGAAGAAAGATTTTGACACAGACTTGCAAGTACAAAGTGATGGACAGAGCCCCTTACTGGGTTCCCCCCCGGGAGTTCTGATGAGTGGGGTAGAACCAGCAGATGCACTTCTGTTAGCTCTGCTGTGATTGAGAGGTGGTCCTGTGGTGTGATCTGCATAGTCATTGCAGGGGTTGGGTATCAGTGGAGTGGATCAGGTAGACTGTGTCTGTATATGATGGACACTAGCAGGGAGGTGGTCATTGTAAGGTAGTTGTGGAAGGTATCTGGGTTGATCACCTTGAGGAACTAGTAGGGGCTAGAGAACTGAAAAGTGTAAAACCCTGCTTCTGGTATGAGAGAATTAAACCTATAATCAAAATGGATACTGGGGCAATGTAAAATGATCAAGATTCTCCAAAATGTTCACGAGAGAGTGATTGCTGTTTTCTTTCACTATTAAATTTTGGTCTATTTTTCAAGTCAACCTCAGAATTAGTTTGAAAATTGCTATGGTTTGATGGCAGTTTTTTGTCCTCTCCAATATGCATGTTGACATGTGTCCCCAATGCAACAATACTGGAAGGTGTGACTTTCAAGAGGTGATTCTGTCCTGGGGGATTAGGAGCCCTTACAAAAGGGCTTGGCAGGAAGATTTAGCCTTCTCTGCCTTCTGCCTCCTGCCATGTGAGGATGCAGCTGTCCTTTCCTCTAGGGTGGAGACTTTCAAGGTGTCATTTTAGAAGCAAACACAAAGCTTCACCAAAGAGCCAAACCTACAAGTGCCTTGACCTTGGACTTCTCTGCCTACAGAAACAAATTTCTCTTCTTTATGGAGGGCCAGCTATTATAAGTCTCCAGTATTTCTATTGTAGCAGCACAGAACAAACCATGACAGAAACCACCTCAATATATATATTTAGCTTTGAATGAGATTTGTGAGATTGATATGCTTTCTTCCTTACATGTTTAATAGGACCTAGATCTAGGGTTTTCTTTTCTCCTCCTCCTTCCTCTTTTCCTCCCTCATCCCCTCCCCCATACTGGGGATTGAACCCAGGGCCTCACACTGAGTTATATCCCCAGATCTATTTTATTTTTTATTTTGAGGCAGAGTCTTGATTTTTGATAAATTTCTTAGGCCAGACTGGAGTTTTCAATCCTCCTCTATCAGCCTCCCAGAGGCTGGGATTATAGTATGTAGTACTATCCCCATCTTGGAGTTTTCTATGTGGAAAGATTAAGCATAAAATCAATTTCTCCTACTGATAAAGAGCCTTTCAAGTTTTCTATTTCTTTGTGAGTCAGTACCATTAATGTGTGCATGTCAAGTAACTGCTCCATCTTATCTAGGTCATAGAATTTGTGGACTGTGTTCATAATTATTTTATTTCTTTCTAATTGCAAATCTGTAGGATTTGTCTTCTTTCTCTCTTCATCAGTCTAGCTTAAGTATATCAATTTTATCAGTCTTTTCAAAGAACTAATTTTTATTTCATTAAATTTCTCTATTGTTTCTCTATTTTCTATTTTGCTGCTTTATGTTCTAAAATTTAATTTCCAGTATTTAGATATCTTTTTATTACTTATTTATAATTTATTTTTATTATGATCAGAAAATATACTTTGTATAATTTAATTATTTTAAATTTATGGAATTTTTAATGACCTAGCTCATGACCTATCTTGAAGTGTTCCACATGCACTACCAAAAATGTGAATATTCTTTGGAGCATTCTATAAATGTCAATTAGGTCAAGTTGACTAATTATACTGACCACATCTATCAACTATTGTGGGAGAAACATTAGAATCTCAAACTATAGATTGAGATTTACCCATTTTTCCTTTTCCTTCTGTCAGTTTTTGCTTCTGTAGTTTTAAAGCTCTGTTATCAGGTATGTATATAATTAAGGTGTTTTATATTGTCTCAGTGAATTCATTATTTTATCATTACTAAATATCAGGCTTGAGACTATCATATTGTTATTTATTTTCTATTATCACATCACCTTTTGTCTTTATCACTTCCCTTGTCACTGGGATAAAACACTCCATATCCACAACTTAGGTGATTTCCTTTGGCTCCCAGTTACAGTCTGGCTGGATGGGAACCACATGGCTGAGTAAGGCGGTGGAAAAGAGCTGCTCAGGTCCTGATGACTGGGAAGCAGAGAGTAGGAGTACCGGGAGGGCAATTTACCATTCCAGCTCATGGGCAGTGACCAGACTTTAGCCCCCACCTCCTAACGGCACACTCTTGAAAAAATCCATCCGTAACAGTTGTGCCTAACGATCCGATTAGCTCCCCAAAGCCTCACCTCTGAACACATGAGAGTTTGGGGGGTTATTCTTCATCCAAACCATTTTGTTTCTTCTTATTTTCCTCTCTTCTTCTGGATCAATTATATATTCTATATTCAATTTTTTCTCATCTAGGGGCACATCAACTACTCTTCTTTTTCAATTTAATTTTATTTTTAGTTGTTAATCTGATGATTTTAATACACATTCCTAACATTACATTCTACCTTGTGTTAATATTATACTGCCTCATACATTAGAAGCTTAAAACGTATTTCCATGTGTCTCTACCCTTTATTCTGCTGTTGTCTTACACTCTCATTCTTAATAAAATCTACGATATGTTATTTTTCGTTAGTTTATCACCTGACATTGACATTTAGTTTATCTCTTGACATTGAGAAAAAATTGTTGATCAAAAAGATTGTGAATTTTTAAATTAAGTAAAATATATGTATTACAATAAAGGACATATTGTCCCCCTTACTTTGAACATATTGTTTTTCTGAAACAGGGTCTCACTGTGTAGTTCAGGCTGTCCTTTAGCTTGCTTATGTAGCTCAAGCTGGCCTTGAACTCATGGTGATCCTCCTGCCTCTGCCTCCCAAATGCTAGGATTACAGGTGTGTGCCACCATCCTTGATTGAAAACATTTAAATAATCACTGTTGCTACGTTCTGAAGCAGTACTAACAGTCCTCATCCCCGAGTGTCTTTTCCTGCTCCCTTGAGGTCCTGAATTCATCCAAAATATTTATGGCTATTTCTGTCAACTAAAACCACAAAGATATGTTCTTATCCATCATATTCACTGGATCTAGCACTGTGTGACTTCTGGCTCTTTCCCAAAGACAAAATGACCTTGAAAGGTAAATGCTTCTAGGGCATTAAGGCAGCCATGACCCTGCAACTAAAGATATTTACAAAAGACAGCTTTTAGAACTGCTCCGGAAAGTGACAAAAACAGTGGAAAAATAACAAGTCATATTTTGAGGAAGATCAATAGCAATGTGCCTTTTACTGTAATAAATTTTTTTTAAAAATTAAACATTCCCCATAGCCCATGATCACACGAGGGTGCAAAGTTCCCATTTCTAATGATTGTATTTTCTTCAAGTAGATGTAAATTGCATACGATGTCCTTTTACTTAGAAATCCTTCCTTTAGTATGTTTACAGTGAGTTTATGGTAGAAACAATTTCAGTCACTAAGATATTTTCAGAAAACAAACAACATCATGCTTGGAGGAGGCAGGTTAAGGGGGCTGTGACCCAGAAGGGTATATGTATCTTCCTCCCTGGCTCCTCCTTTTTCTGTCTGTTTCCTGGCCGCAGTGAGGTGAGCACTCTTTCCTGGGTCATGCCCTTCCACCATGCTGTTTCTGCCTTGGAGCCAGCCCACTACAGACCAAGACATAAGCCAAAATAAACCTCTCTTCTTGCAGATGTTGGGTGTTCCATTCCCAGAAATGGGAAAGTAAGACATCTCTTTGGATGTTGTAGAGATGCACTATTGTTTTTTTTTTGTTTGTTTGTTATTGTTAGTGATGAGAAATCAGCCCACGTTCTCCTAATTGTCTTGTATGTAATGTTATTCATTAAGGTCGTCTGTGGGAATGTTTGCTTAGACCGTAGGTACCATAATGAACTATTTGCTTAGAGTTAGAGATTGCAAGAGATTAAACTTTTTATAAAGCCTTTGTATTTTCAACTCTACTAATTCAAGATGGTATTTGTATAGTGATCATTTAGGATAGATTTGATTTTTAAAACTAAAGTGAAGTGCTTGAGTTTGCTACACATAAATTATATATGTATATGTATTTACATGTATATGACAGTTCAATAATAACAGTACCTTTTTGTTACATACAAATGATGCTTTAGAAATATTGGTATAATTCATTATCTATCAGCAGTTTCAATAGTAGAGCTGAAAATTATTCTTTGGTTCAGGTGGCAGGTGAATGCTTAGATCAGGAAGTATTATCATTGATGATCTGGACTTTTGAAAAACCCCTAACCATAATTCTAAAAAAGGATTTTTACGTACAATAAATGAAACATAAAGAGAAGCAGGTTAAATATTTAATGGAAATGAATATCGATATCCTAAAATTTAAATATTAGTGGAACTGGTATAGACACTAAAAATTTCTTGGTTTTTCTGGACATCGTGATGCACACCTATAATCCCAGCAACTGAAAGGTCAAGGAAGGAGAATCCTTGCAAGTTTGAGACCAGCCTGGGCCAAATATTAAGTCCAAGTCTAGCCTGAATTACACAGTGGGACTGTGACACAAACAAAAGAAAACAATAACAAAAAACTCCTCCCCCAATTGTTCCTATTTTAAGACAATTGAACATAAATTGATAATGCTAGAGAACTGTAGGACTTGGGGAGTTATGATAATAATATTGTACTTCTGTCAAAAAACAGAATGTAGGGCTAAGGATGTAGATCAGTGGTAGAGCACTTGTCTAGTATGTGCACGGTCATGGATTTGCTCTCCAGCACTGGAAAAAAAAAAAAGGAAAAAAATTGATAAAATTTGCATGGATAAGACACACACCTATTTTTCTTAACTTTCACTGCAGACTGTTTCAGTTCTTTTAGGAAAATTAATATTACTCATCTCTAAGCACTTTAACATACAAAGTAAAAAAGCATTTTTTCTTCTGTAAGTGAAAACAATTACTTGTTAAACTAATTTTCAAAATAGGTCACAGATTAGGAAAGTATTTGCAAAAGCAAGAGTTTATAGACTGTTGTTCAAAATACTAAAAAATTTCTTATACTCAGAAAAATAATTAACAATTCTACTTTTAAAATGGGCAAAACATCTCACTGAAAAAGATGTGCAGATGGCATGTAAGAATGTAAAAAGATGTTTCATATGGTGCATCAGTGAGGAATGGCAAATTAAAACAACAATGAGAACTACTATACACTTTGTAGCATAGTCAAAATCCAAAATGCAATAACATCAAAAACAGGCAAGAATGCGGGGCACCGAAAATTCTCATTCATTGCTTGCAGGAATGCAAAATCTTATGGCTACTTAGAAGATAGGTTGGCAGTTTCTTATAAAACTATCTGTTTCCATATGTTCTAGCCATCTTACGCCTTCATATTTACTCAAAGAAGCTTATGCCTACCAAACTCCATATGCCATAAATATTCTTTGGTATTTACCTCCCCAAAATGAAAATTTATGCCCACTCCAAAACTCACAAGTATGCCTTGATATTTAAGAAAAGAAACTGAAAACTGATACCCAATCAAAAGATGTTATAAAAATGTTATAGCATCTTTACTAATTAGTGGCAAATCTTGGATGTAACAGATATATCTTTTGGCAAGAGAAGGAATAAACCATGGTATGTTCAGACAGTGGAATATTATTCAGTGCTAAAAAGAAATGAGCTATTAACCATAAAAAGACACAAAAGAACCTTAAATTTATATCACTATGAGAAAGAAGCTATTCTGAAAAGACTACATGCTGAATGATTGCAATTATATGGTATTCTAGAAAAGACAAAACTGTGGAGTCAGTAAAAAGAGCAGTGGTTGCCAGGGGGTTGTGGGAGGGAGGGATGAATAGGAGAAGCATGGGGGATTTTTTTTTTTTGGTACCAGGGATCAAACTCATGACCTTGAGCTTTCCAGGCAAGTGCTTACACCACTGAGCTAAATCCCCAGTGACACAGAGATTGTTAAGACAGTGAAACTATTTTGTGTGAAACTATTTTGTGTGAAACTACGGTGGCAGATAATGCCATCATACAACTGTCCAAAGTCAAAAAAATCCCATAAAACCAAGAGTGAGTCCTAATATATGTGGGCTTTGGGCGATAATGCCCAAATAATGCCAGTGTAGGTTCATCAGTTATAACAAATATACTACTGTGGTGTGTGTGGGGTGGGATGTCGATAGTGGAGCGAGTTAAATGTATGTGGTTGAGAGTGAAAATTCTGTGTATTTCAATACATTTTGCTGTGAACCTAAAATTGTTCTTAAAAGATGTTTAAAAATTAATACTGGATTAGATGTTGGAGATGTCTGGAAGACCTTAAACCATGGCTATAAGCTCCTTGTCATTTTCAATGCTTGCACAACTTGTCTCTAGTCCTGAAAATGACCAGAAGTGGCTCTACCATCAGATGGCTGTCAATCCTGAAGGTCCTTGAAAGTGGAAGAGCAATATGCTTGTTGTAATATGCTGGAAAGAAACAAATTCCTCTGGCCTACAGATTGTCTGGTTCCCCTTTACACAGATCAGGTGTCTGAGTCCCAGTACGACACTATATCATCTCCTATATCACCTCTCTGAGTTCTTCTGAGGCTCCTTCCCTTTGTCTTTTATCTTGGTCTTGTCAGTACATCATACTGGTGGCTCTGATCAATCACTGCAGCCTCTGGGCTTCTTGTCTTCAGTGGATGACCCCCGCTTAAGTTTCAGGGATGTACAACTCCAGCACATGCCCTGCCCTAATTGTTCTTAAACAACTTTGATCTGGCTGTGAACTTCATAAGACTTTCTGGAAGACTCAAAAAGGACAGGAGGGAGTTTTCAAAGATGGCGGACCGGTAGGTAGCAGGACAGGGATCCTCTCTGAGACAGACAGCTCAAATGCCAGAATAGAATACCCTGGAGAGACACAAACAGAGGGAGATGGAGTCTTTCAACCCAGGAAGAAACTAAAGTGAAAAAAACTGCTCGAATATGAGGTCCTGGGGCTACCATTAGAGAAGCTAAGATCGGTGAGCATAGTGCTCTTGTCAAGCAACCTGAATTCCTGCCCAAGACTGACCTGACCCACCGAACCACGGCGATGCGACTGACTTGAGCGGCCCCGAGTGTGGAGTTGAACAGCCCTGTGCACAGCTCGCCCGGAACCAGCCCTGCACGTGACCCACCCAGAGGCGCCGTGAATTCGCCGCAGCCTGCACTGAGGTCAGAGGTTGGGGAGCCCAGCAGTTCTCAGGGATTGGCATCAACATGCGGTGAGTGATGGGAATAAGACCCTCCCATAGGAAAGGGGCAGCCAGCTGGACGACATGTTGGATTTGGGCAGGGCGGTCCTAACTCCATAAGGAAGTGGCTTCAGTTGGTTGCTCCCCTCATGGAGCAGATTGGTGGGATCTGTTTGGACTGGGACAAGCCCCTGGCTGGGACCCAGTGGGTCACTATAAATTAATTCCCTGAGCATGGCTCACACTGACGCAGTGAAGGCCTGCAAAGGTTGACTGCCCCAGAGGGGAGGAGCCAGTGCACACTGCACTTGCTTGAACTTTAATCTCTGATAGCAGACTGCAGAGGGCAGAATCCCCTAGCCTGTGTGCTCCAGAGGAACCTTACCCAACAAGAAAAGGGGCTGGGAATTGCACTATACACTTGTATGGAAGGAACCAAAAACATGACGAGAGAGAGAAATAAGAAAAAATCCCCAGCCCCCAACCCTGAGAATATTGATCCAGGAGAGGTAAATACAAAAGAGATTGAGGGCAGCAAACATGCAACATCAAACACAGCATCAGTGTACATAAAGAGATATCTTTGGGACTTTGTAAATGAGATCAAACTGAAATATTAATTCAAATTAAACAAGAGATAAGTAGATTAATAAAAGAAAGGCTGGGAACCTCTTAAGAAGACACAGAAGAATGGAGGAATATAAAGCAAACCTAGAATTCATGAAGCAGATTCAAAGAGATAACCAGGAAACTAAAGACTCCATAGAAAGTTAGCAAATCTGCTTGAAAGAAACCAAAGATAGACTATCAAAAATTGAACACAGGCTTGCAATGTGTGATCATGAAAGGGAACAGCTCTTAAAAATAACAAGGGAGCAGGCAGTAACAATTGGAAGGCTAGAGGATGACAAGAGGATATATAACTTAAGAATAAAGCATGTGAATGAAGAAGCAGGAGTCAAAACAGAGGAACTGCAAAGGCTATTCACAGAAATTGTTAAAGAAAATTTCCCAAACATAGAAATAGGGAAATGATATACAGATGTATGAAGCATACAGAACTCTAGCCACCTACAAACGAAACAGAGCTAAACCTAGACACATAATAATCAAGCTCCCAGAAATTCAATATAAGAACAGAATATTAAAAGCCATCAGAGAAAAGAAACAGATCACCTATAAAGGAAAACCCATCAAAATCACGTCAGACTTCTTGACACAGACCATCAAGTCAAGAAGAGCTTGGAATGAAGTAATTCAAGCCATGAAGGAGAACAACCTCCAGCCCAGATTGATGTATCCTGCAAAACTCTCTCTAGAAATGATGGAGAAGCAAGATGCTTCCATGACAAAGTGGAACTGGGAGACTTTGTGACCACCAATCCAACCCTACAAAAAACACTGAAGGACATTTTAGAGAAAGAAAAAAAGAATATGAGCATTTCAGGAACAGTGGCAGAGAGGCCTCAGTGAACAGGGCAGACAGTGGAGTGGAAGAGAAAAATAGACAACCAATGGCAGAAAAACAGAATAGCAGAAATAAGGCAGAGAAGATTGGCTGTAATCTCTAGTATAGATGGCCTTGAAATATGAACAGAGAGAAACACAGGCAGAGTAAATCAGGAGATAGGGTCCATTGAGATGCTCTATATAGGGAGGCAGTGGGACCCAAAATAAGCAGTGCACCCTATGGGAGTGAAAGGGGAGGAATTATCTAAAAAAGAAAGGCAGAGGATATTGTTAATTGGATAACAAGATTTAAAATCTACATTATTCTCCTCACTCTGCTTAGATGGATTATATGCTGTTTCAGTTTGTCTACTTACACTAGACTTGAGGACACTGTCAGCTATCCCAAAAATAAGAGGACATATTATGGTAATCATCCTTAATTTCCTATCAACTTAATCTGAAGCCCTTTATAGCTTATACTGTCTTATTATGACTGATCTTATTTGAATCTGGTTTGTTAGATTGCTACTTTGTATTGACTGATTTTATTTAAATCTGTTATGAGTGATAGCATCAAGTCTAAGTGTTTAGGCAACTACACTGAATATGACAAGATTCACTAAGATACCCAGTCTGGTTTGATTATTACTTGCTTTTGAAGTCTGATAATGTCTCCAATGCTTAATTTTTATTAATGTTGTTATACTCTGCTGAGACACCATGGTAACCATTGTAGATTACCTTGTATTGTGGTTTTATATGACTTTTTGCTTCATGCTTTTCTAGGAATTGTTTTGTTTTGTCTTGCTTTGTTTTATTTTTCCCTCTAATACAGAAAGGATAGATATACACAGAGAGACTCATGCATGTGTAGAGCTTATAAACAGTTTATGAGAACCAACTATATAACACATGTTGAAATGAGCAACTACTTTGAAGAAAAAGAGACACAATACCCAGTACTGAATCCATAATGTCATGATGTGAAATCCAGCAAAACTATCATTCTTTGTTCAAAGTGATTTTAGCTTGTTTTGTTTTGTTTAAGTTCAACACACATGAAGGTATGGACAGCTGTTTGTAGGAGAATGAGAGACACTATGACAGCCATTCTTGGCCTCCCTATTGTCAGGTCTTGAAGACCTAAAATGCCTTCCTTATCCTGCTTAGATCAGCTCCATACTATGTTGTTTCACATGAATTCCCTGTATGTGACAATATAGACAACTATTTGGAAGAAAACAAGAGTCAATACGATAGAGAGTGAATATCTCTTGATTGTCTAACTTTGAAATTTATGTCTCTTACATTGCTTTCTGGTGACCCACTTTGCTCTGTTTTGTTGTGTTTAATTTTACCCTTTTGATATAATTGCATGTATATCTGAGTGGGAAAGATGGATGACCACTTTTTGTCAGATCGTGGAGCAGAACTGTTAACAGTCTCACTGTTTGAATGTCTACGTTACATGATTTAACTTTGTAATTTGAACAACTATTTCCAAAAAGTCAGTATGTAATTTGTCAAACAATAATTTCTTAGTGTTTTTTTGTTGTTGTTGTTCTTTTCTTTTTTTCCTTGGAATTCTATATTGTTGCTACCCTTTATTCTGTTTTTTTCTCTTTAAATAAAATTTTTTAAAAAAAGGACAGGAGGGAACCATAAAATAGAAAATGATTCAAAACCACCACCACTAATGAGGTACTCGGGGTCTATAATACATTTCACAAATATCATATTTATCATCTGGTGCAAAACTGTGGATCACAGTGGGGCACCTTGACACCAAGCCCACTGAGGTGCTCAGCTGCTTTCCTGCATTCCTTCCTGCCCAGACCCCTCGTTTTCAAACAGCTTCCTGGAGTCTGCAGAGCTCAAACACATTTCCTTTATTTCCTCAAACTAACCCTCCAGTCCATTTTGCATGTGACTTCTTTTGCTTGGGGCATGCCCTACCATCCTCTTCCATATTGGCCTGACATCTTACCATTCTTTCAGTCTTTCCACAAACACTGAACACCCTCTCTAAATCAGCCTTCTTCTTTTGTTATCCATCCCTGACACAATTTGTTTTCTTCAGAGCAATTAAAAATGTTCTTGGTTACTTGTTGTTGGTGTTTCTATACTGCAAGCTTTGAAATTGCAGGGACTCTGTTTTGTTCACTGTAAGCCTAGAAATGAGGATAGATTTGGCATTTAGCCACTGTGTAGTAATTGTTGAATAATTGGATTAATGAGCTAAAATGGTCCAATCATGCAATTTTTTCCATGAAAGGAGCATTCTGCCTTGATTAAAAAAAAATCAAGTCTTTTTATGAAAAACAGAATCTGCTTGTAGTTTCTAAGGGAACAAACTGGTTCTAACTTCAGAAAAATCTAAAGGCTTCTTCTCTATGAGGCACAAGATGATCTACTTTTTGCCTTAAAGCCATTGGGTGGCCCCTTGGCTGACCAATCAAAAGCTATCATCTTTACCAGTTAGGCTCCAAAAAGGAACTCTGAGCCCACCTTGGTAAGTTGTGGTGGTTACAGAATGTGGTACATGGGGATGTCCCATCAAAACGCTCAAATGAACTTTTTCTTTCCCTCATCTTAGTTACTGCCCATTTGGAAGTGAGCACTATTGGAGTCAGTTCTCTGTTTAAGTAATGCAATGCCAAATGCACATTTGAGCAGAGAGGTCTTGTGTACAGATGAGTGTGCCTGTGTGTGTGTGTGTGTGTGCCCTCTAGTAACTCACTTTTGACTCAGAGAATGTTAGAACCAGAAGGAGTTTGAGGATTGACAAAATCAGTCTCTGGGACAGATCGACAGTCAAAGGTTAATTTTTCAGGTCACAGACCATCTGCACCAGAGGGAATGGCCTAAAAAATGAAAGTCATAGTAGAAACCAGTGAGCAACAGCCACATTTTCAGGAGTTGTGCCCAAGGGTGTGACATCAGTGATCATCAGCTTGGTTGTTCCTTTTCTTCCAGTCTTCATTCCCAACCAGTTCCTCCAAACTTGTCCAGCAAAATGACATGGTGACTCTGGAAGCATTTTCCAAGGGAGCAAAGCAGGGAGACTTCACTGAACAGGGCCCCAGGGCCCCCGTGCCCCAGTGTGGGGCTTTCTGGGCATTGGAATGTGGAGAACTTGACTGGACAGTGAACTTCCTGGTACATGAGGCCACTTATTCAAGGCACAAGAACACAGTGACAGCTTAGCAGGACCCTAGGTACTTCCCACCTCTCCCATGGCCCATCATTTCAAAATCTCTTGCAAGCAATGGGAAGAAGAGAAGCTGAGGAAAAGGAGAGGCAGGGAGGAACAAACATGGCAGAGAGAAGGGTAAAAGAAGCCGGGAAGAGGGGGAAGCTAAGAGACTGAGGGGGAGGGAAGACGCACAGCGAGGGTGATACTAAATGATTGTTCTTGTGATGCATCCTCCAACCCATTTGAACATAAGTCCAAAGCTCCCACTTTGTTTTTATTTTAAAGAGAATAAAACCAAGGAAAATAAAACAGAATAAAATCAATCAAAACAAACCAGTGTAAGTGATAAAGGACTTCAAAACAATACAAAATCAATAATAGTTACCATAATGTCTCTTATTGTCTTCAAAATAGCTGCAGATAGCTTCAGGCATAGTAAAAATCAAATAGAACAGAACAGAATAGAACCAATAAAAACAAAACAATGAATGCAATAAAGGACTTCAAAACAAGATGATAGTAAATCCAAAATGGCTACCATAATATATCTTGCTATCTTTGAAATAACTGCTCATGCCATCAGATATAACAAAATAAAGTAAAACAGAACAAAACCTAACCCCAAAAAACAATGAAAATGGTACAAGACTGCAAAACAAAGTAATAGGGAATTAACAGTGGCTACTGCCTTCAGAAGGAGATTCCCCCTAGATGCCACACTATGCACTGCTGTCCTCTGAATAGATGATCAGACCACCGGCCCTAGACCTGCAAGGACAGTGAAACACCAAACACCACAAGCATCAAATTGCATTTCACCTCAATAGCTACCATCGCAGCCTGTGTTTCTCTGGATCAGCCGATTGCTTACAAGGTTGCGTGGGGGTTGGCTCTTGTTTGCCAGCCCCTGCACCAGAAGGGCCTGAGGTCTGGCTATCCTCCTGCCGCTGCCAGCCCGTGCATGGTGCTGGTTTGCAGGGAGGGCTTGCTTCTTGGTCAGCCTTGTTCTCTCCCCCCACATCCTGTGAATCTAGAGCTCCCACTTTTACCACAAGGCATTTCCTTGGAAAAACCATGGGGAATGAAGCTGAGCAGAAAGCTCTCTGGACTACTCATAGTGCCCACAAGTGTAGCATGGGCCCTGCTTGACTGGCTGTGTGACCCTGTGCACATCTGCACTTCAGTTTCTCTAGGAGAAGGAGATGGTTCATGAGAAGACTTGAGTGGCCCTTTCTAGCTCTGAATATCAACATTTCATAATACAGGATGGAAGAAGAACATGGCCAGAAGTGAAGACCGGGCAGGCAGGGTCTTCTAGGATTGAGTCTTTTATTCCACAGTAGCCCATGTGCTGTGGTGAGTTGAGAGAAAATACTCCAAAATCTTGTCTGGTCAAGAGTTGAGGGTGACTGGAAACACAAATATGTCATCGACGTAACAGGGCCCTGTAAGGCAAAGATCTGAGAGGACTGTCGGATTTAAAAATGCAAATGATACGTCATTGAGGTAATTTTGGAGACAGTGGTAAGTATTTATAAACTGCCACGGGGCTTGTTGCTGCAATTTTTTAGTCAGGACTTTCAGAGACACTGTCATGATACCTGACCCAGTCCTCCCCAGGGCTCCAGGCCGTGGACCCCTCAGACACCCCTGGAGGGCCCTACTTTCCTATGATAATCACTGGGGACATCTCCCAGCACAGGCTGGAGTGGAGGAGTGCCGTGAGGTGGATGGCTTGTTCCGCAGGACATCCATGCCCTGGGCTGAGCCTAAATACCATCTGCACCTGCTCTGTGGCGGAGGGCAGCAATCCCTGCTACTTCCAAGGCCATTAGTGGGGGCTTCTCTGAGACTGGGAGCTGGGCAGTGTGTGTACCATCTCCGTTTTCCTTTTCAGGTGTCTATCTGCTGTGTGTCTCAGAAGCTGACTCTATGAACGGTGCATTGTGGGTGCCCTTGGTGGCTGAAACCTGCAGGACTCGGGTAGCAGGAGATACTGGCAGGAGTGGGATGAGAGGGAGAGCTGGTTATCTGCTTCGTCTTGTCCATTTGCTTCTCCAGATTCACTTTTCCATCTCCAAGGGGTTTCTAAAGATAGTGGAACTTTGAAATGCTACATGGCAGCCGGTCATGTGTCTACATACATATACACGCATTTCAAGACCGATTGGGGTCATTCAGGAAGGCTGATTTATGTTGACTTTGACTGGCATCTTTGAAGCATTCAGTCACACCCATGTTTCTTGCCCTTCCTTCTTGTAAATATACTCCAGGCCATAAAGACAGAATCTTTCTGTGTGTTATTTCCTCTTGTCAAACACCAAACAGTTCAACTTTTGATATTTCCCCAATTGTGATGTCTCTGTTTCAAGAAGTTTCCAATCTTGTCTCAAATCGCTACTAAAGTCAAATCCATATGGTGTGGAGTTGGAATGTGAAGGCATTAAATAAAATATATCCCTTCCTGCCACCACTTTTTCCCAAAGTCCAGCCTGGCAGCCTTTGCCAGGGCGCCTGTTACCTTTTCTACTTGTCAGGTACACATAAGGATTGAGAAGGAGACCTTCATCTAAGGTCATCTAGGTCGATTCCTTCCCATTACCAAAATGGCATGCCACAGTTTTACTTTCCAAACTCTTCCCAAGGGTTGCCTTCAAAGCTAGTTTCTAGCCACAGTGGACACCAGCTTCTTAGTGTATGGTTATAGAGACAATCTCCTTCAGTCTATGTCTTTCTCACTTCTAAGGACTCCATGCTCCTCAATCCATCCAGCTCCTTCTGCCTCTCTCCCTTATCCTTTTCTTCTTCCTTCTCTGTCTCTTGCCTTGGAAGCTGCCTGGACACAGAGAAGAGGGTCTGTCGAGAATTATCATGGTGAAAGGTTGAGGGTTGGGTCTGGCCCCTTCCAAGGGTGGCACTTCCAGAATGACACTCATGCATCTGTTTCATGTGTTGCACATGTGCAGGAGAGTGACTGGTTGAGAACAAGCCATCAAATCCTTAGTAAATCCAGAGGGAGCCTTTGGAACACATCCTTTCTACCCACAAAATGACATGAAAAGCAACTTTCAGACTCAAGGAGCAGAGGAGACATCTTGACAGACCCTAAGGCAGCAACCACAACCAGCAAGCACAGAGCATCCCTTCACAGTGCAGAGGCTGTGTCTTCAGCACGAGCTGCTCACAGACATTGCCCCACCCCATTGGTGGAATCAACTAATTCATTTCTGAATCTTTTGCCTTCAAGGCTGAGTAGGCAAGGTAAACACTTGGCAGTATGGTCTTAACTTCTGAACACTGACACAGGAAAATGATAGCCATGGAAAGCCTAATGATTGGTTATGGACTCTATACACGTAAATTCACCATGGAGGTGTTTGGAGACACAGGAAAACTGTCCATGCTTGATATCCAGCTGTTTGGTGGCTTCTGACATGTTAAAGAGCTGCCTATAAGGCTCCGAAATACCTTATGTGACTTTAGGTGGCTCACAGGTATAGCTACATTTCCCCCTTCTGTTTTGGGGGATGTTCTCCTAAGAGGATAACTTATCTTCTGGTGGCTCATGTTGAGAGGATCAATGTCAGGAAAAAACAGTTTGTTTCCTTTGTATTTTAAGATTTCCTATTGTTGGCATCCGTCGGTGAGGGTAGCTTTATCTCAGGGCAGAAGCCAGGAAGTCGATTGTCTTGGCTGGAACATCCCCCTAGACCATGTTTGGCCAGAGCTGCAGACAGTTCAGCTGTATTTCAGCTCTTTTTGATCTGTTTGCCTAAGACCAGCACAAGCTTTTCCCAAAAACCCACCTTTGGGGGTCCCAGATGTTCACAAGTTTTCCATGATATTTGTAAAATATAATATGTTTTCTTCAGATGAGAAGATTGACCTTTGTCTTATTCCATATTCTTTAATCCATCTGTATTTCTGCAGCTCTATTAGCCAGAACTGGGTGAACTCTAGCATTTGTGTCCTGCAAGCAAACAAGATCTTGTGTTTTGTTACTAACAATAGAACAAGCGACATTGTGATTGTCTGGGGGAATCTTTGTGGCATTTATAACAGTGAGTGATGGTATAACTAACATGGCCATTTCATTTTATTCTCCAGCTTCAGTTACCAGATTTTACTCTTACTAAAATAGCTCAGAAAGATTGCTTTCATTTCTTATTTGGCTTGTCTTTAAAATATGATTATTTTGCCTCAAATACAACAGTTCCTTACATGAAAAATTTTGCCCATTAGAATGTTATCTTACATATAGTTCAAAATTTTTTAAGTTATAAAAATAAAGACTAATCAACATTTTAGAACACAAGTTTTCAGCATCCAGAATTATTCACATGATTTTTAGTATATTCTAGCCATTTTTCTTTCCTTTCTTTTTCACTTTTTAAGTAAAGCATCACACTTGTAGCTTAAATTTACTTCCACCATCATCCTTGGTTCTATCACCTTTTGTACTATAAGTCTGATGAGTTTTGGGTGTATAATTTAAGTGCATTTTCATATTTTACATGTAATATATGTTCATAATATTTAGAGTACATTTAATGTATGTTTTGTTCTTTACACAATCAAATGTGTGTATAAATTATAATATCAAAAGTTATAGCTCAGTAAACTTGTATGCAGTAAGCATATCAATGTACCCATCACTCAGAGTTAAAAAAAGACAGACTATTACCAACACCTCACCTTCATATTGTAACATTCTAACCTTAGTTTTGATTGGTTTTGAATTCTAGGTAATGAAATATTTTGTATATGTCTTCTTTTGCTCAGTACAGGTAAAATTAATATTTGCCTTTGTATGTACATGTAGTTCATTCATTTCCATTGCTGTGTAGTATTCAAATCTGTGAATGTAGTATAATTTATTTATCCAACGAGCACTTAAGTTGTGACTATGAGCAGTTCACTTGTGAACATTCTTGTGCTCAGTTTTGGGTATACACATAAACATTTCTACTGAGTATGTAATAAGGATTGGAACTGATGTTTCATACGATATCATGAATATTAGTAAACATCTCTAAACTATTTACAAAATACTAAAACCTATCTACATTTCCATCAGTAGATGATGCTTTTCAAATTTACTGGAATATTATACAACAGTTAAAATATGAAATAGTATCATATATAGTTCTGCTTCTTATTTTCTTCCCATTTTTAGTGAATCATTCATATCGACATACGCTTCTATAATTGTGAATTACTATGACTACCCTATTATATATAAAGTTACATTGTATTAAATAATTTACCTATTGCTATATGTTAGTTTCCTTCCACCATTATATTTTTCCTGAGAATGCTGCATTTAGCTTCATTCTATAAGTTTAAAGCCCATTCTTTAGGGGTTAAGGATTTAGCTCAGTAGTAGAATGTTTGTTTACCAAGTTGGAAGGCCTGGGTGTGGTCCTCAGTGCACACACACACACACACAAGCCATTCTTTATATCAGCGTTTTCCAAATGTGCCTACTAATGAGAATCACCTTATTAAATATAAGGTACTTGTTAAATATCCAGATTCCCAATTTTTCCAGGATGATTAGGAATCAGCAGGTCAGGGATATTTGCTATAACAAAATATAGTAGCTGTTACTGGGTAGTTTATAAAGAAAAGAAGTTTATTTAAGTTCACAGTTCTGGAGGTCTAAAAGGGTGGGACTGGCCTTGGTTTCTGGTGAAGGCCTCATGGCAGTATCACATGGCAGGAGTACACCTAGTAATCAGGCAATGAGCCGCTGTCCCACTGGTCCTGGGAGATCTGACCCACACCTGTGAGATAGGCATTGATTCCTTCCCAGGGTGGTGCCCCAATGACCTAACCATCTCCCGCTAGGCTCCACCACCTAAAAGTTCCACAACCCTTCCATCTGTTACACTAGGGAGCAGGACTCCTTCAGCACATGAACCTTTGGGAGATAAACTTAATCCAAACTACAGCAGTCATACTCTAGGCATCTGTGTGCTTAACCACTCTAGGGACCCCTGTGGTCAAGGGAGTTGGAAAGTGCTGTCTGAAATTCTACACTCAGAAATGAAATTGTTCATCCAACTTTACTAGATTTTCAGTTTTACTAGATACTTCTTTGCTGCTTTCTGAAAGGACTGTTTTACTGAATTGTCATATCAGTATTGTATAATAGATATTATTTTCTCCACACCCTTAACCTTTGCTATCATCTGACTTAAATGTTTTTACCAATGCTATGGTTGAAAAGTGGCATTTTAGTTTTAAGTTATATTTCCCTGATTACCACTGATAATAGTCTTGGCTAGTGCTTTCTGTGACACTCATGTTGTTACTTTATATTAACTCACTTTATGCTTCTAATCTGAGGGGGTAAAGAGATATTTTACTTATTAATGACCCCCAAATTTCAGTGCACCAAATCACCTTGAGGGTATGTTACCTCTAGAGTGCCTGACTCAGTTCATCTGGGGTGGGAATTCATGATTTTCCTTTCTCACAAGTCTCCAATGATGCTGTTACTTTTTTGGTGGGGAGGAGTTACCAGGAATTGAACTCAGCACCTCACACTTGCCAGGCAGGCATTGTACCACTGAGCTAAATCTGTTACTTTTCAGAGTGAGAAGCAGAATAGGTGGGACAGACCACATTCAAGAATAGCTTGTCTGTATTAATTGGTTAATTGCTGTTAGGTGCTACTGTAGTAATTTAATTATGAGATATAATCTTATTTCACTGGAAAGTTTGATTCAATTTTTAAACTACTTTCTACATGAATTCTCCCTTGAGAGGGGTAAAGGGTCTCAATATGTTGTCTGAGCTGGCCTTGAACTCACAACATTCCTCTTAGCTCAGCCTTCCAAGTGTAGGGGTTATGGGCATCTTCATTCCCTTATTCAGCAATGGTTTTCTGCTCACTCTCATTAAAACAGGTAACATCCAAAGATAAGTGGAACAGTCACTGTCCTTTAAATACTGAGGAACTTCAGTCAAGAACCATGGAGTCTATTTTTAAAAGTTCTTAGCTGTTGAAACAGGAAGCTAAATTTGGGAAAAAACCACTTTTAAGTAGAAGATGTTTAATATCAATTCAAGAAAACGACTTTGATACATGTTCCGCAGGTTTACGCATGGGGCTGTCTTTCTGAATTCTGCTCCTTAGACCATAGGGCAAATGAGGGCAACTCCATGGACTTGGGCCAGTCAGATGGAACCCTGGATGAAAGAAAGAATATATGTAAAGCCCTGTGTTTGAGCTTTAAAATAAAATTGATAACTCATGTGCACATATAAAGAAAATTTATATAAAGAAACTTTATGTAAAGAAAATTATATAAAGGAGTATTATTTGGCTTTTTTCCAATATCTGCATAAATCAAAGCAATTTATTTTGCATTCGAAGGATACATTTTACAAACATTTTATGTTGGAAGATTAAGCTGGAAGCAGTATTACTCAAAATGAGATTCCTATGGACTCTACATATATGCGTGTGTGAGTGTGTGTGTATGTGCTTACACCCATGTTTCTGTTCTATGCACTATTAGTAGTTACTGTGTTTTATCTAACAGCTATGTTTTGTGGTAGTGTTTTCCAAGTGTAGACCATAAGAGTTAACACCAACTATTAAACTTTCTAAAAACATGTATTTCTACATCTTATCTTACGCTTCCTAAACCAGAATCTCTCCAACTGGGCCTCAGAATCTGCCTTATTTTAACAAACTACTCCAGGTAACTCTGTTGTATAGTTAAGTTCTAGAACCCATATTCCAGGTTAAAAACAGCAAGACTTAGAGAAATCTTGGACAGAGTTATAGATGTTGCACACAGCTGTAGATACGATCTTAGCACAAGTAACAGTGTGCTCATTCACCTTATTTGCCTAATTTGCACCAGGAAATTTCTAGCTGGTCTCCAAAGTCAAAATGATCATCAGTTTAGGGGGCTGAAGCAGCTGTGACAGTGTGACTAGAGACATTGATGAAAGAGGACTTCCAGAACTACTTCAGAAAGGTTATTCACCTTCCAATTATTTTTCTTAATTTCCTTAAGAACATGCCAAATATATTCTTTTCCTCCTACTTGGTCAACCTTCAAGGAACATGGACTTGTTATTAACTATGAACATGGAAAGCCTATCTTCCTCTTTTGCTTTTTGTTTTACTGACAGGGGAGCCTCAAAGTCAGGGTCTACTGTGGACAAATGCTCTGGCGTTTATGGAAAATGTTTGTGTTCCAACATTCTTTTTGTCTTCATTTTTTTCCCCCAAAGTTGTTTGCTCTTTTCTTTTTTAAAAATTTTATTTTAAAGAGGATGAAACAGAATAAAAACCAATCAAAACAAACCAGTGTAAGTGATACAGGACTTCAAAACATTATGAAATCAACAATAGTTGGCATAATGCTTCCTGATGGCTTCAAAATAGCTGCAGATAACTTCAGACATAGAAAAAATCAAACATAACAGAACAGGATGGAAACAATAAAAACAAGATAATGAATGCAATAAACGACTTCAAAACAAGCCTATAGTAAATCCAAAATTGCTATCATAATGTATCTCGCTATCTTTGAAATAACTGCTCCTGCCATTGGATTTAACATAACACAACAAAGGAGAATAAAATCCAACCCAACAAAACAATGGAAATGATATAGGATTTCAAAACAAGCCTATAGAGAATCAACAATGGCTACAACTCTCAGAAGGAGATCCCCTCTAGATGCCACACTGCATACTGCTATCTTTGGAACCTATGATCAGACCACTGGCCCTAGACATGCAAGGTTAATGAAACACCAAAGCACCTCAAGCATCCAATTGCATTTCACCTTGGTGGCTATCATCACATCCTCATAGCCTGTGTTTCTCCGGATAAGTGAGTTACTTCCTGGGGAGGGATGGGGAATTGGTATTTCTTGTTTGCCAGCCTGCGCAGCAGAAGGGGCTGGGATGTGGCTGTTCCTAGTCCTGGGATCACCTGCGCATGGCGCTCATTCCCAGACTGGGCTTGCTTTCTGGTGTGACCTTCTCTCTCCCCCTAGTCTGGTGCTGACTCATGGGGGGGGCGACTTTGGTCTGTTTGCTCTTTTCTGTAAGCTACCTCAGACACTTTATTTTTGTGATGTGTGTAGTAGGGTTAGGGATTGAACCCAGGGACTTATGCTAGGTAAGTGCTCTACCTGTGAGCTATACTTTCAGCCATTTTTGTTTTATTTTGAGACAGTCTTGATAAGTTGCCCAGAGTAGCCTCATACTTGCCATCTTTCTGTCTCAGATTCCTGAGTAGCTGGTCTTACAGATGTGCACAATCATTATTGACTACCTCACTTCAGATACTTTCATTTGGAGTGAGGTAAAATAAACAATTAAACATTAATATTTATATGGGTTTCAGGATACTACTTAACAAAATGAGCCCTACTTATTACTGTCAAAAGAGTAAGAACTGACATTAAAGCCAAGGAAGAAAGTATCTGTGAGAGTAGGGTCTGTATGCCTCTAACATTCGTTTTTGTCATCTGGGAACTAGAGATAAAAATATCAGCTGTATCAGGAGTCCAAGCAGTGAGGTTACTCTTCATCCAGGTGGGTTTTTTTTTTTTTTAGTATTTTTAATTCATAGTTATTAGGTATGATCAAAATATATGGTGAATGTTTTAATTTTTAAAAATGCATTACATTAAAAGTCACATTGCTAGGAATCTCCCTTAGGGAACTCCCACTTTCTCCAGACATGCTCATCCCATTTGAACATACCATATGCCACTTTGCTTCGAAGCAGTTCTGGAAGTCCTCTTTCATGAATGTCTCTAGTTGCACTCTTGTGGCTGCCTCAGTATCCTGAGTTGATTCAAAATATTTACCTTTCATGATCATTTTGATTTTGGGGAAGAGACAGAAATTACAGTTTCAGATGTGATGAATAAAGTGGATGAGGGAATGTGGCAGTGCTTTTATGAGCTTGCTTTTCCATTGGATGGTCACTGGCAGCAGCATTCTCTAATTTTTATCACAGTGTATAAAGACACTCCTGAAAGGGGACTTTCAGAACTGCTTCAGAAGTGACAAGAGCAATGGGATAAGTGCATTTGAAGTGAGGGGCAGTATTTTCAGGGAGATTAATGGTAAAGTGTCTTTTAAGGTAATACAGTTTTGAACACATTTAAGCAATCATTGTATTTTCCTATTGTGTCTCACATAGGTATGAATGGATGCTTGTGTCCCTTTGAAATTCTTATACCACAGTGCTATCACCTATGTAACTATATTTTGTGGTAGAGACTTTACAAAAGTCCTTAAGATTAATCAGAGGAATTCACTTACAAGCCAGGAAGGAGGTCCTCACTTCAACATGACTCTGTGGACACATGGGTATGAGTTTTCAGCCTCCAGAACTGTGATAAAATAAATCTCTAGTATTGAAGCCACCTGGTCTGTGATGTGTCGCTATGGAGAACAAGCAGACTAATACATATTTTAAAAACTAGACAAGGAATTATGAAAGAAAAATAATGTCAGGTCATGATTACTGAATTTCAACTTCATCTTTCTTCAAAAATGTGTTATTTTCAAAAATTTCTAGTAGTTTTAGGTTAAAGTGCATGGAGCTGCAGTATTTCTTCCATATCCAGGAAATAGAAATACAACAGAAATACAATAAGGTTTCTGTTCAGCAACTCGCAGTCTCCTGCTTTAGTTCAAGAGGTCCTACCATTGGCTTTTCCAAATCTGCTTAAGCATCTGTTTATCTTTAGATGTCAAAAAGTCAAAATGCCTAAGGAGAGATGACTGTATTTGAGTTTATCCCTGTTTGTTTGTTTCTGTATCGTTGAAATGGAACCCAGAGCCCTGCATGTGCTAGGTAAGTGCTCTGAGCTGCAGTCCCTTCCTGAACTTTCTATGTTTTTGTGTTGGTACCGAGAATGGAACCCAAGACCTTGTGCCTGCCAGGCAGGTGGTTATGCCACTGAACTATATTCACAGCTCAAATTTTCTATATTTTTATATTGATATGGGGGCCAGAATGAACAGTGAATCCTGTATTGACTCATCAGTGATGGCAGAGTGTCATTCTGGGAGTACTGGCTTCTTAGGTCACTGCCAATGCAATAGTCCAGCTGTGGCAACCAATCAGTTGTCTGCAGCAGTCATAGGTTTAGAGCACCTATCTGCACTCACAGTTGCACTGAGATCTGTGGGAAACCTCTTTGGCCCCTAGTATTCCAAGACACTGAAATCCTTTTTAACAAAGAAACAGGGAGCCATGTAAACTGACAGAGAAATATCTTCCAGGAGCCACCTACATAACATTAGATGGCCTAGGATTCTTGTTGCTAATTCATGGTTAGTTGAATTTCTTTCTCTGTATGGCAATTGCCTTTAATTCCTCTACTCACCTCCCAGATCACTTGTAGAGAGGTACAACACATATCACTACCACCATCACCATGTGAGTTGGAGAAGTTGCTATGGTGGCTAGAGAGCTCTGGCTTTGGAAGTCTGTGTCTCAATCCCATGCTATGAAGGTCCTGTGACACTACTAGAGACTGAAGAATCCTGGGAAGGAAAGAACTGACAAATAAGGTTTACTGATGGTGCAGCAAAGGACACTGCATTCAGTAGGGACCCAGCTTTCCACCTGTGTTAGCACCATCTCTACAACAGGTTCTTATTGTGGCCTGGATCCCTACTGTAATATCATTAATAAACATAGGGCTCAGTTCTGAATTACTAACTTTGTTGCTTAGTCACACCTTCTATTTGTGATCTATCTTACTTCATCTCAATTTTAACATCTGCTTCAACAGCTTGTCACTCCGATCTCTTTCACACTTCCTGCTGCTTTCAGATTCCAAGACCATAAGCTCCACTCCTTCGCATCCACATCAATTAGCATAACAAGGGCAGACACTGTATCAAGGCTTTTACTTGTGTGGTTTCACCTGCTCTTCACAATAAATGCACGACAAATACCATAATTTTTGAAGTTTTATGAACAAGGCAAGAGGCTTAGAGCGTGACTTCAAGCCCTAGAGTGAGGCAGAATTTGGCTCTTCCATGGTCTCCATTGTGGCAGAAAGGCTGCTTTTCTGTGGGCCCTGGGCTGTCCACCTTAACCTCTCATCTACTACTCATCCTTCCTTGAGCAGTCAAGGATAGGAGATATTTCTCTTCCTGTCTAAATCAAATCTGTACCTTTTGCCTTGATTCCACCTTACCGTTTTATAAGAATTCCTCCTGTTTCCTTTTTTATGCTCTTAGTCTTTCATTCTGCACTCTTTTCTTTTAATTCAAAAGCTTTTATCCGCTTACCCCTTGTGCAAAGTAATACAGTGATACCTTCATTCATGAGTTTAGTTCTTTACATGATTCTGGTAGAAAGATGAATTGAAGAACTGAATCAAATTTCCCCATAAGGTCAACTGTGAAGCTAACCATTGAATTTGACTCATTTCTTGTCCAATTTGGTTTGCAATCATGGGAAGAATAAAGTCATGAACAGAGGTACCACTGTGCCAGAATTGATCAGGTTGTCCCTTCCAGGGACAGACAGGGAGGACAGTTGACTTCACAAAACACAGACACTGAGAAGAAGATGAGAATGGAGTAAGTGTTGCAGGAATCTAGGAGATGTAACTGATGCAAAGAGAGTTGAGGGAGAGAGCAGGGACCCCTCACTGGAGATAAAGTAAGATTTTATGGAGAGTCTGAGCTAGGAGGATAAGTCTGGGAGAATTTCTGCCAGCAGGAATTGGAAAGGAGCACCAGGCTTGGGGAGCAGGATCAGAACAGATGCAGAGAAAAGGAAGTCTAAATTATTTGGCAGAGTAGTTACCCATTTGAGTGGGCACATAGAATGTTTGGAAAGTAGTGGAAGATACGGCAATCTTGTGGAGAACTGTGAACCCCATATGAGGATAATATCTTGAGAGTAAGGAAAGGAAAGTGATGGCGTGAGAATGTGAGTTAGATATTGTTTTGGAGCACAGGTCAAGATGGATTTACACTGTGGTTATAGGAAGGCAGGAAGGCCAAATAAAAGGCTATTTGGTCTGGGTCAAGCCAAGAGGCTAATGGTCTGGGTCAGAACTGCTGGTCTCCTGTCCTGGTATTGAATTATATCAGTAAAAATGGAATAAGCCAAGTGCTTAAGAGACATTTGGAAAATGAAGTTCACTAGAATTTTAGGTAAAGAAGAGAAGAATATCAAGTGTATATTTGTACCAGGGCTCAGATAATAACAATAAAAAATGGTGTGCTTAACAGAAATAGGAAACCACAAAGAAGAGTGAATTTAGATGATGTGATGGTTTTGATTAAAAAATAAGCAAGCAAATGAACAAAAAAATTGCCTAAATGGAACATGTGAGGGGCTTTCAAAAGATGATTAGATTGTGGCCTTACTCTCCTCATAAATGGGTTAATTCATTGATGAATTCTTAGCTGGAGGTGGGACCTGGTTGGTCTTTTCAGGAGGTGGGATCTGGTTGGAAGAAGTAGAACACTGTGGATGTGACTAGGAAGAGTATATTCTTGTACCTGGCTCTTTGTTTTTCTCTGGCTCTTTCCTTCTCATTCTGCTTCCTGTCTGCCATGAGATGAGCAGCCTTCCTCTACCATACCCTTCTGCCGTGCTGTTTCTGCTTGACACAGGCCTAAAAGCAGCTGAATTAGCTAATTGTAGGCTGAAACCTCTGAAATTGTGAGGCAAAATAAGCCTATCCTCCTTTGGGTTATATGTAGCAGATATTTGTCCCTGCAATAGAAAGGCAGATAATACAGAGGGGTAGTTCATGAGTTTAATTTCAGATACACTGACCTTTAGGTGTCAGTGGGACTTTCATGAAGAAACTGCATCCAGTAGGCATGTTGGAATCTAGCTTGGTCAGCTGGAAATACACAATTGGGAGGATTTTGTGTGTAGGTGAAGCTCTTAAAAAGCATAGAGCTCATAGAGTGAGGGCAATGAAATTGGTCATAAATAATATTATAGAATTCCTTTAACCAAAATCTATTTTGGCTTGTGGTGGATGTTCAAATAATAGTAAGACAGTGAATGAAGGATAGGATGTTCCGCGCTATAGTTTGAATATGATTCTTGCACTTATAGATTTGTTTCCTAGGGTGGTCCCATTGAATTGGTAGAACCTATAAGATTGGGGCCCATTGAGAGCTAGTTAGGTCTTGGAGTACTCTCCTCAACAGTGCCTAATGCTGTCTTATGGGTGCAAGTAAGATATGGTAGGAGTGGATCAGTTCTCATGAGTGGAGTAATGTTATGGTTTGTGTCTGGATGTCCTCCAAAGCCTCATGTAGTCATTGGGTAAGGCTTTTCAGAGGCTACTGAATCTAGAGTTGTGATTGATTCATGGTCCAATGCTAGGATCAAAGGTGTGAATATTACACCAGACCTAGACTGGGTAGTCTGCATACAATATAGGGGACTGAAAGAGACTTGTTCTCACTTCCTCTATTGGTGCTTCTGGTGTCTTCGTCCACTCTGAATGGTTGCCCCTTGGATAATCAGCTGCCTTGAAGCCAGCTGATTATGGACTAAAACCTCTATAAACCATGAGCTAAATAAATCTTTCCTCTTTTAACTTTGGATGACAGGTATTTTGTCTTAGCAAGTATAGAAAAGCAATTAAGGTATGTGGCTAGAAAGTGAGCCTCCCCCATATGTCATGCTTCCTTTGCATGTGGCTGTTTCTCTTCCCTCTTCTCCATCATTTTGTGATGCAGCCAGAGAGCTTTTAAAGGAGGCCCTTGCTATGTTTTCTGGACTTACCTGATGCCGGAATCATGAGCCAAATAAACTGTTTTTCTTTATAAGTTACTCAGCTTCAGACATTTTATATAGTCACTGAAAATGTACTAAACTACTCAATATATGTTGCTGACTTAATGAAAGAAGAAAATTTTTTAAAATGATGGAATTGGCAAATTTGTGAAATTCTGTGCAGGTGAGTGAAAAGAGAGTAAAGACAAGAGTACACCACTGGGAGCATACCGTATTTCTACAAAAGTTCATCAAGAATTTAAAGACATCTTTGATAAAAAAAATAGGAAGGCTGTACTCTGAGCAGGCCTACTTATTCATATAAAGTAGCCAGTATCCCTTCCACTGCCCCATGGGGATTTCTGGGACATTGCAGTCTTCTGGCTTATGAACCCCTGTTTCCTGGATGCAGTTGGGTTCTCGGCCATCTTTTGTTTCATTCAGTTTCCAGTGAGAAGATCCTCTTGGATGCTGGCTCTCGGCTGGGAAATGGAAACTATTTGTGTTGCCATGAAGGAAGCTTTCTGCATCTGGCAGGGTCTCTGGGCTGGAATCAGCATAAAGAGAATATTAGGAAATAATCAAGCAGGCTGTGGTCTTGATGTGTTTCATTGTTAGTATTCCAGTTACTGGGAGGATGTCTAAACCTCTTCCTGGTTTCTTGCCTTGGAAATTAAAGGGAAAAAAATTATACAACACTTCATGTCGCTCAAATTTATCAGCATGAGCACCCCAGCAAGAGGGTCTGTGTACGAATCAGTGGATAGTGCAAGATGGCAGGGGGGATAAACATGGTGTGCGGGAACATTTCCCATTTGCTTGCTTCTCTGCTGGCGCAGGCTTGCAGCAGCAGACAAAGCCTGTTTTGTGCTTCCCAAAGCAATTTCAAGGGTTTTCTTTTCCCTAGAAGCCTGCTGTAGGAATTTTTAGCCCTTTTCCTTCAAGAAAATAAAGAAATGGTCATTCTTTTGCTGGTATTTCATATAGTGAAGGGCCATATCTATTTGATAACTTTAAATGTTTGCATCTCAGTGGAGGGATACAGATATCTATTTGGTCTGCTTTAGGGATAGAGGGCATCCCTTCAGCTCCAAAATCCAAGGCTAGAGTCTCTGAAATCCTGCCTGGGTAAAATCCGAGGTTGGTACTTCATTCCTCCTCCTTCTCTGCTCCTTCTGTGTTCCTTTCAGTGTGCAGTGATCTGATATGCATTAAAAAAGCTCCATGACAAGATGTGACCTCCAGGCAGATTGCTGCGTGTACAAACACCGCCCATTATTTTAGAAAGTTCCAACTCATACTGAATTAAAATCCACTTCCCTGCACTACATTTAATACTTCTTCCACACAGTCTTTTAAATATTTGGAGAGAACTAGTGTGTCTCCATTTGCCAAACTAAATATCTTCAGATGTTTCTCATTGGTCATGATTACTGGCACAGATTAAAGCGGGTATGATTCCTCCCTCTTTATCTTCCTCCCACTCCTTTTTTTCTCTTACAAATACTTCTGCATCTATGTTCCAGAAACTGTGCTAGACACCCTTGTCTTCTAGTATACAATTTAAGCACTTGTATATTAAAGAGAAATACAGAATATACACACTGACTGTGTGAGGTCATGAAAGAGAACAGACTTGGGAGTTATTACATTCAATTTATCTGGGATCTTTTCAATCATCTTAACCATGATGAACATTGATTTCTTTGTTCATAATACAGAGTCAGTCCATCTCTTGCAGGAATAGAGATTGTTTATGCAAATTCCCCAGAACATCACTTTGGCTGAGTAAAAACTCAGCCACTAAACAGTGTTACTTATTATGCCATGCTATAGATCAGAAAACTGTGTAAGATAATCTTGATCAACAAAATGTATCAGCTATAAACCCATCATCTGTGAGCTTGCTTGGCATGTCTTCTGTGTTTTCTTTCAAGTTAGTGATGAAAGTGTTGATCAGGATATGGCCTAGGAAAGAGCTTTTGACCCTTTCTGAAGATATCATGTTCTCATGCCCTCATTTTGTTAATTAGCATTATTGTCGGTCAGGAATCTTGAACTGGTTATAAATAGAACTGTACTCTTTTCTAGTCCATATTTCTCCCTCTCTTGCACAAGGATGTTTTGAAAGCTTTTGTCAGTTGCCATACTGAAATCCGTATAGTCTGTGTCTATACCATTTCCCGATCCAGTTATCAGAAGAGTCTCTGTTTATCTCCCATGCACTCTCTTCTGGAAGGGAAGCCTTCCTGGAAGAACAAATATGTTGTATGGAAGCTAAAATGTCAGTGGTCTAACAGATCCCTTTCTGCTGGACTCAGATGGGAGTGGGAGGGTTGTTTGATATTGGGAGAAGTGAAGGAAGGGCATTAGTAAATATGAGAAAAAGTGGGCAGCTGTAGCAGTGGAGAATGAAAACATGTTTTATAGACTTAGTAGATGAACCCAGAAGTAGACCCACACATAGAGGCATATGTGAGAAACAAATGTGCACATTCACAGAGATGCTCTTATTTCTTCTTCTGTTCTGAGAAGCACCAAACCCAATAAATGCCCAAGGTACCTTATATTCCTTTCTTCAGTCCCAGTAGGCAGTGGGACAGGTTGTAGATCCTTACTGAGGCAGCCATTCAAGTTCAAGCCAAACCTAACATTCCCATTAATGGTAAAATAGCAGCTGACATTCATAGAGCACCTATAATATGCTGTCTGCTATGCATTATCTCATAATCCCAACAGCAACACTGGGAAGGAAGGCAGAACCATTATCATACCTACTTATAGGTGGGGAAACTGAGGCTCAGAGAGGTTAGGCAATTTGCTTAAATTCACACGGCAATGCAGGGAATAGAATAAGGACTGTTTGAGCTGCGTTTAACTCTACAGTTTTTAATCTTTAGGCAAATGATGCTTTCTAGTCCTTTTTAAAAGATTTGTTATTTGACAATCATGGCTATACTCGTTGGAATTCTAAAATGTTCCCCAAAAGATGGTGCTCTTGGGTCCCTTTTGGCTTTCTTCTACCTGCTCTGTGGAGGTGATAACCTTCATGGAACTGTGTGCTACCAAATGTCCTCCTAGATAGCCTCTCCACAGTGCCCATAACATGATAGTCTGTAGTGGACACTCCCAGTTCAAGTTGCAGCTTATACCCAAGGAGACATCTGCTCTCTGGAATTCACACTGCTAGGAAAGCTGCCCTCAAAATTGTTTTGGAAATGGGCGGTGGTGTCTTGGAACAGCTTGAGTTGGGACTGAATCTCATTACTGACAGAATTGTGACCTTTCAGCAGAATATGGGAAATGCCATTGATATAATATGCAAAAATGATGTCAGTGCTGTGATATGGGAGGGAGTGATGGCCAATGTAGGATGTTTACTTTAATGATATCACCACCATTTGTTATGTGGCTTGAATTAAACAGAAGTCTTTCTAAACTCTACCAAGGGTCTCTCAAAAACATTCTCTTGTTTTGTCTGCTGTTATTTAGCACTCAATTGGCTGCATTTCCTGGCTGAATAGAGCCCTTGATATGATTTCTTTGTTCTGATGTCTTAACCATAGAAATAAGGGTACCTCCACCCCATATTGACCTAAGATACACACATTCTACAGTGAGAGGAGGAGGAACCACGGTGGTTTAAATCAAGGAGACAGGCAAGACGAAGCCCAAATTAGATGACAACTTGTTCCCCTTAAAGTTGGAACACATACTCCCCTTTTCCTCTTTTTTCTCCCCCCCCAATCCTTCTACTTTCCCCTGACTCCCAACTTCCAAATTCATATTCAGTGAGTTGCACGATATTTAATTCTTTTCAACCTTTCTTTGGTCTTGGGCATTTTTTTGACCACTATATCCTTTATGAAATTATGTCTTTTTAAAAGAAGTTTAAAATCATACCTGTGATCTCAGGCCTTCTTTTGGGTCCCATGTCACCATTACATGTTCCTTCGGTCCCTACCCCTTCTCTGTGGAGTACCTTCAAGTGTCTATTTCTTGCTCTCCTCCTTTTCCCCATAATTTTCCAAGATCCTCTTTTACTAGACAGCTCCATCCAAATCATCATCTCGTTGTTAATTTACTATGTCCTATGACACTTTGACTGAACCCTGTACAGTTTGAGTACCATCTTGTGTGTCCAGATGCCCATGAGTTCGCTCTGACTGTTCATAATGATAGCACCGTAGATGGCAAATGTCCATGCTTAGCATATTCCTCCAAAAAATCTTAGTGAACTGTCCTTCAGACAAAAGACTTCTGCCTAGAACATACAAAAATTTTTTAAAAATCAGACACCCAAAATTCAAAGACTCAATCCAAAAATGGGCATCTGAGATGAATATACAGTTCTCAGCTGAAGAAATACAAATGGCAAATAAATACATGAAAAAATGTTCAGCATCATTAGTCATGAGAGAAATTCAAATTAACATCATACTGAGATTCCATCTTATCCCAGAAAGAAATGCCAGAATAAAGAAAACTACCAACAACAAATGCTGGAGAGGCTGCGGGGAAAAAGGAACTCTTCTGCACTGTTGGTGGGAGTGTAGATTGGTGCAACCACTGTGGAGGTCAGTCTGGAGATGCCTCAAAAAGCTGGGATTGGAGGTCCCATTTGACCCAACTATTCCACTTCTAGGCATATTCCCAGAAGAACTGAAAACATCATACCACAGTGATATATGTGCACCCATGTTTATAGCAGCACAATTTGTAATAGCCAGATCTTGGAAACAACCTAAATGCCCATAAACTGAGGAATGGATAAAAAAGATGTGGTATTTTTGTACAATGGAGTACTATTCTGCTATAAAGAATGATCACACTGAGATATTTATAAGTAAATAGAGACCATATTCATAAGTGAAATAAATCCATTATTGTCCCCATGTAACATATGATGACACAAACCCACTGGGAGGGCATCTTTCCTGCAGACACACATTAGTTAGTGGGAATGTGGAAAGAAGCCTGGGTCCCTGGATGAGGCTGATAGGCTAAAGCTGCTCCTGGTTTGCTGACTCCTCCCCAGCAGGATAAAGGTAAGGTAGTCACATTCTCTCCAGAGGACTGGACTCAGGTGCTCTGCACAATGACGTCATGGACAGTCTCACTTGCCATTCTCACTCTGAAGGCCAGCAGTGTGTTACCGTATGGACTAGCAAACATTCTGGGCAGAGGTTAGTGTAAAGCACTCATGTGAGAGACGGGCAGAGTAGGGCACTATGTTATGTTGGCAGTGCTGTAACAGGGTACCATGGCTTGGGAGCTTATTTCTTCACAGCTCTTGGAGCTGGAAGTTCAAGATCAAGGCCTTGGCAGCACTGGTTTCCCTTGAGATCTCCTCCTTGGGCTGTAGATGGCTGTCTTCTCCTGTCTTTGCAAAGTCTTCCCTCTATATGTATCTGTGTACTAATCTCGGTTTTAAAAGGCCTTGTGCATATTGGATTCGGGTCTACATTACTGACCTCATTTTCACTTATCTCTTTAAACAACCTATTTCTAAACATGGTCCTACTCTGAGATACTGGGGATTAAAGACCTAAATACACAGATTTTGAGAGAACACAATTCAGCCCATAGCAAGTAAGATAGGGTAAAAGAGAAGCAGAAGGCAGATCATGCATTCCACAGTCATCAAATGCCTGCTCCATGCCCAGCCCTGATCTCAGCCAGTGCTCTGCCACATCACGGGGCATCTCTGGGAACTCTGAAACATTTGCATGCCCCAGCAGACTACCCCCAAGGCTAATTCCACTGAGCTGCGAGAAAACCTATTTCCTCATTTTCTTTGTGTGTGTGTGTGTGTGTGTGTGTGTGTGTAAAAATCATTTGGAAATCTTGAGAGTCTCATTTTGGGTGTGCCCAAGAATGTGCATTTCCAGCCACCTCTCAGGTTCGCCAGCCACAGACCTGAAATTGAGTAGCACTGGCATAAAACTCAGTGAGAATCTGCCATCCTTAAATCTGGATCCACTTCTATTATTTAGCAGTCTCTGAATTCTAAATATAAAGCTGCCTTTTCTGGGTTAGACCAGAGTGCTAACCATGATACCACTGTTTGTTTTAGACTTGACTGTTGTGGTTGTATATCAAGTGTATCTGGTCTATTCTCAGTTTTCTAGAAATGTTTTGTACAGAAGACTAAGAGAAGGAGAAAAGCAATTGTCTCCAGGAAAACAACGCAAATGTGGCCCACCATGCTTCACTGCTCAACACTTGCTTCCATGCTTACTCCTCTACACATATGGGATAAAGAAGCAGTCAACAGCGCTGATGAAGGAGAGCTCATGACTCCAGCAGGACAGGCTTCCTGCATGCTTAGTCTTGAGTATTTGGAGCTAAAAGAAGGGTCTCTGTTCTGAAATTTCATTTAAAAGCAGATGACTTTGTGTTCAGGACACCTTTTCCAAAGAAACAGTCATTTCACAAAAGCCCATTTAGCCTGTAATGGTGACTGATGTATTTATATCATCCCTAACCACCGAGTCTCAGAGGAAAATGCATACCAAGATCTAGAACACCAAAATCTGAGATTTCCCTCCATGATTTAGATGGGGGAGGGAAAATAATGAACAAACAAGTAGAGCTGAGATGACAGAGAGGCCACCATCTGTGAGAAAGCAGGAGCAATTTGCAAAGTGGAAGTTGGGACTCCGAGCATCAGAACTAAATACTCTTGACCTTCTTCACTTGACGGAGCTATGTGTTATAGGCTGATTATCCCCTAGCAGATATAAACATCTTTATTTGGTAGTCTCTAATTCATGTATCTTAATTTTGTCCCCTCAATTAGATGATAAATCATTAATATCTTGTACTACGCAATGCTATCTCTACTGTGTTTCAAGGTGGTATCTTGAAAACCTATTGATTACGCTTGGTTATGTCTGTTAGGTCCCAGCAGGCTCAACAGCCCAGCTCTAAGGATTGTGAAGTCAGATTGTAAGACTGGTCTGAAGTTCACCAGGTTGGGGCCTGTGATAGGGCTAAGAGATAGGAGAATTGGAGGTACTGGCAATGGCAGGAGGACAGACAAAAGTGGCACTGGTTATGTTCTCCCAGAAGGTGAGCTCCAAGAGAAAATGGGAAAGAAAAAAGTCCTTTCCTTTGATCTCGCAGGACCTTGGACTAAAAGAGGTATCTAAAAGAATTTTATTCAACAACAACTGTTCTTATGGTGCCAGGATAAATTGACATGGGACTGTGAAGAAAGCTCAGAAATTGCTAGAGATTCTCACATTGAATAGAAATAGCACCCATACAGCGAGCTCCCTGGAGGCATAGAGTACCTGGATGTCTTGGTGGAATGAGCTGGGCTCAGCATGGAGCTATCCCTGGTTTTGACCTGGTGGTGGTAGCCTTGCTAATGGCACAGTCAGCAAGTTACTTGAATTGAGAAGCTTTGAATTTTAAGTATTGTTAACTTCAGGAAATAAAAGCAAATCATTTTAGTTGTCTTCCTTCTTTGGAAAGACTTTGTGATATGGAAAAAAGCACTGAGTTCATTGTCAGACTGTGTCTTAATTCCTATTTTTGCTCTCATTGTGTGACTTTAAGGAATTCAATTTCCTTTTGGTGTCTCAACTACTGATCAAGGCATTATCCAGCTCTCCTATTGTGTAACTCTATTATTAGAACATGGTATTAACCAGGGAAATACTATTAGGGAAAATAGTATTATAGAAAGGAACAAGTATGTTCATTTTTATCATTTCTACTTAACATTATATTATAGGTTAAGGGAAAGTAAAGAAATGAAATGTTCAACTATTGAAAAAAGAGGAAATAGATCCAGCTGTTTCCTTTGTCGGTATCTTACCAGAAGAATTTAAAAACATCATACCACAGTGATATACGTGCACCCATGTTTATAGCAGCATAGTTTGTAATAGATAAATTCTGGAGACAACTTAAATGCCTGTCAACCAAGGAATGAATAAAAAAGATGTGGTTTTTTTCCTCCTTAAAATAGAGTACTACTCAGCAACGAAAAGGATAAACATGAGACATTTCTAAGTGAATTAATGCACCTTAAGACCATACTTTAAGTGAAACAAATGGCACATGTGTAACTGTCACATTGTCTCCCTGGTATGAGAAACTGACAGCGTCAATGAGGACCAAAATGTACAATGGATATTGTGAAATAGGAAGAAATTATTCAAAAGGAAAAAGGAACTAGGGAGAAGAAGAGGGAAAGGAAGGAATGGAAAAGACAAAAATGATAAAATGGAAATAAAGTTTTATAAATAAGAAAGGGAAAAGGGTTGAAGAGAGGGAAGGGGATTGGGAAAAAAGAGGAATCAAAATACATCATACAGAAGTACAAATTCCCTATGATGAATATGATCATTGTGTATAACTAAACTGTACCAATAAATTTAATAAAAAAGAAAAAGATAAAATGAAACTAATTGAATAATTATATATAGATATCTATAAAGACTTAACTATGCAACAAATATTAGAATTAATAAGGTAAATTTAGGATGAAGTGGACCTTGTAGGTGAGAAACTATAAGCCAATTTTATTACTGTATATCAGCAATAAACAAAAAATGCAATTTAAAACATTATATTTATTTTTGTTTGTTTTATGAAAAATTTTTTTTCCAGTTCTTTTAGGTTGACCAATATGACTAATCATTAGAATGTTCAACATTTTCCATTTTTGGCTATTTCTGTCACTCTTGAATTTTGGTAAATCTACTGGAAATTCCCCACATCACAGCATGCACAGCCTTGGGCAACCATCTCAGAAAACAGAGAAATGATCTAACAAGTTTAAAATTCTTTCTCTACTCACAAAGAATCAAAATCCTTGTGTAAAGATCCGACGTATTACACATTGGCCCTCTGTTGATTTCGAAGGACAGTGCCTCCATCACGCAGAGTGAATTGTGATGGGAAAATAAAGTAGAGAGATTTCCTGTGGAAAGTATTTTTCTTGTTTGAGGTTCTTTTCAGATTCTGATTTTCTTTTAAATCTATAATGACCAATCACAGGATTGGGAACGTTGCTTCTGAGGCTCATACTCTGATGAGAAAGTTCAGTTCCAACTAGGGATATTGACCTGAGTTCCAGCCTTTTCTGTCTAACATTGCATCAATTACCTAGAAAAATAAATCAGACCTTAAGTACTCATCCTGGGTCAAAGGAAAAGTTAGTTCATAAAAAATGAAGCTATATAATGTAGAATATCGGAACACAGATGGCGCTATGTGAGACATTTTTCTGCTTTTTCTTAGAAGAAAGATATGGTGACACTTCTCATTTTGTTCTCTGCACCTCCTCCATGTCCAAAGTTGTGGCAAGTAGAACCATGGTGTTCATCACATCTTCTGAATGGAACTACTTATGCCTCTTTTCTTCCAGTCTTCACCACAAGGGAAGCAAAGTCTCATGAGCTATGTAAGACTCCACAGTCATACAGGAGGAAAAGTACAGTATCTGCTCATCTCAGAGGAGTGAATAGGGTTCCATCGCTGGACTCAGTGTTGTTTTCCTTTACCACTCTTGCAACCAAGTGAAAACATGCATTTGCAGAGTTAGCTGCTGGTCACTGGTCCTTCCCTAGAGGAATGAAAAAAAATTTTTTTTAAATATCAAAATTCTGGAAAAGAAGTCAACATCTTCCTTTGCCAGGAGGAAAAAAAAATCTCTTGTCCAAAAATGTGGGTTTATATATGTAAAAATGTGTACCTTTACAGAAATGGATGGTTTACTCATGTATGAAATCAACTTTAATATTTTATCTTTATGCTTCTTTGTAAGATCAAAGGTTTAACTGCAAAGTAGACTTAGGTTGTCCAGCCAATATATGTCAGGATTTCAAGATATATGTAACATTTTAACATCTCTTTCATTTCAAACTAGAATGACTATTTGGAAGTACTCCTGCAGTCTCAACTGTATGTCTCATAACAGTAGTCAAAACAGGAAGGCTTTTTAAGAACCCTGAAGTCATTCTTGCTGTTTATGGACTCTGCTTGTTTGGATCAACAGCAAAGGAATTCATATATATTATGTCCTTATCACCTGTTTGAAACTAAATATATGCCTTCAGCTTGCAAAAAAGATTTTTTAAAATCATTAAGCAAACAGCAGCATGTCACTTGCTTTTTTTCTTTCTGGAGAAGTCAGAGGATAACTGCATCCTAAGGGTTTCCCTGTGTTGAATCTGAGAGGTTGAACAAAACAAAGCAATGTTTTTCATTCCAAATATGGAGGTAATGTGTAGAAAGGTATCTACATTTCAAGAATAGAAAAAATGGGTAAAGAATAACTGCTCTAGAAGATAACACAAAAGTAGTTGTGAAATTCTGAGTTCAGAATTGTTTTGAGGTGAATCTAAAATCACCTAAAGATCAGGAAAATCTTCTTCATGTGTGAAAAGCATCCTTTATTAGTACAACAGAAGCACTCAGCCTCCCAGGATCAGGCTGCCCCAGGCCCTGAAGCTGCATTGACACTGTGCCCCTCACTCTGCCATCTTCATGCCTCCAATATTATATTTAAATTGTATCAATAGTATAAAAGGTTTAGGGATAGCTCTCACAAAGATATACAATACCTCTTTAAACATAAAGAGAGCACTGAGAGAAATTAAACCTAAATAAATGCAAGTATACTATGTTCATGGATTATCCAAATTGTAAAGTCATTAGTTCCCCCAGCTTTATATATATATATTCAATGCAATTACAATGTCAATTGAAAAATCCCAAAAAATTTTATGAAGAAGAAAACATGTGGAAAAATTTGCTTTTGTCAGGACATATTATAAAGTGTGGTATTGGCACAAGTATAGTCACATAGATCATGCAACAGTAACAGAGGGGCCCAGAACAGACACACACCTGTGTTTATGGGAACAGTGACACAACTCAGCAGTGGGTGAAAGATGGCCTTTCATTAAACCATGCTGTGTCAATGGAATCTTTATAGAGAAAAAATAAAATTTTCCCTTTTCTCTCACCATACTGAAGACAGAAATTCTGGTAGGATTTAGATTTAAATGTGAAACATAAAACAATAACACTGTACAGGATAATTTAGAATTAGATCTTTGTGTGATCAAAGTGAAGAAAAGTTTCTTAGATCACTGAAAGCAACAAATACAAAGAAAATATTGACAGAAAAAGAAGAGAAACCAAAGCAGAGCGCCAAATGAATGCAAATTACAGGCAAAAGAAATGCATGGGCAATTTTAACTGGGAAAAAATGATTAGGAAGGGTCCGAAGGAAAATTAAAGAAGTGTGGAGTGTGAGAGGCTGAGGGAAGAGGCTGCTGGAAGGAGGCTGTGTCTGATGTTGCCAAGAATCCCAACAATATAAGGACTGTGAAGTGTTGCTGGATTTAATGAGAAGGACTGGATGCTGGGAAGGGCAACTGGATTGGAAGGGGAAAACCATGGGAAAGACTGCAGAGGTTAGGAGTGTCAGGAAGAGGGGGAGTAGCTGAGTAGACATGCTTTCAGGCATTTTGCTTTGGCAGACATGGTGAGAGTCAATAATCATCAAAGTGGGGAGGAGGTAAGAGGTTAGAGTGTGTTTCATGTGAATGAGTGAAGCTGTAGTGAAAATGTGACTTGATGAAACTTGAGATGTAAGAGGAAAAGAAGGTGAGTGACAAGAGAAGGAGGTCCCTGAGGAAGCGGGATGCAGGGGGGGTGTTGTAGGTTGGGGCTGAAACACAGCGTGCGGATTTGGGCTTAGAGCATCCACAGATGCTCTCTGTGGATAACAGGAGGATGGAGAAATGGATATAAGCAAATGTGAGGTAGTTTGTAGGTTTCAGGAATGAAATGGTTAACAGTTTGCTTTCCTAAAATACTGCCAGTAACATTCATTAACACTTGCTAAGTACTACATGATTCCAAGGATTTTATCTATATTGGCTAATTTTACCCTCTGAACAGCCTTATGAGGGACCATTGGGTTATTTCCATTTTAAAGCTTAGGAAAAGCAAACATGGAAATGGGTTAGCAAATTTGCCCATGGTCACATGTAAATGAGATTCAATCCAGGTAAGCCTAGAGCCCACTCTTAACCACTACCTCACCCACACTTTGTCTTTACTTTCTTTAATGGAGATGGTCAGATAATGGAGGATATGTGAAAATGCCCTCCAAGCAAAGGAGTGTTTTCTAAAGGGTGGTGGGTAGAGGTTGGAGGGAGGCTAGGGACCAGAACAACTGAAAACAGTCAAGTCAGGAAAAACCAAACATTAGACAGTTCAAACCACAGAAGCTACTCAGTGCCATTTTGATAATTATGTTGCTACAAGTTCATTTTCTGGTTGTTTTGTTTGTCTTTCAGTACTCTGGCATGAATCTAGGGCACTCTACTACTGAGCTACATCCCCAGCCTTTTTGTTTTGAGACAAGATCTTGCTAACACTAAGCTTTCAGTCCTGACTCAGCCTCCTAACTCTCTGTATTACAGGTATATGCCACTATGCCTGGCTTCTGTTTGTTTGTTTTAGAAAATGTGCCCTTTTAAAGAATTATGCTTGGGGAAAAGTTTAGGGGGAGGTTTCAGGTCTCAAATTGCTTTTGAAATGGGTAAGTGATGGACAAACAGGATCTAGTAGACCTATGAACAGAAGAGGTAAGGCTAAGCCACAAGGGAGAGATGGGATGAGACTGCACCTACTGAATGAATTATGTGACTTTAATTTTATAGGAACACCATGTCTGGGGAACTGCAGAGCTGTCAGTGTTATTTATATCCCTCTTCAGACACTCAGGGGCCCCGTGTGAGCCAAAAACCGTGACTCACACTTCCAGCCTCCACAAACTGGTCAGACAGACGTACATGTGGTCCTGATCTCCACAGCCCCTTTCCCCTAATGTTCACGCTCAGCAAACTCAAGTTGTTTGACTGGTTGACCAAAGGACTGGAATCTTTCCCACACCCAGTGTAGCTTTTAAAAGACAAAACAAGTTTGGAACAATCTGAGAAATTATCATAAAAGAGAAGAGGCTCTCTGAATTTTCAGTGTTCAGATCATGTTTATGAGGTCAAACATGGCTCATATGTCAATGAACCAGAGTGATCACCAGGGACACAGAGTGAAAATTTTACATTTGGCTAAGTGTATGTGAATTTATATAGAAGAAGTGGACTAGACTCTATCATAAATTACCTAGGCTAAAATAATTGTCATAACCTAGGAAAGGGTTTAGGGTTCATTTATATATAACATTCAACTCTTTGATTAGCTAGAACTGGAAAAGTCAGCCAGATAAACATTACTAAGAAGAGTTTTGAAAAAACAAGGCTTTACCCTTCTACTTCATTTCTTATACACTTAAAGTTCTATACTAAATAAGCACTACTCATTACCTCTAGAAAATGAGGATACGAATGGCTTTTATATGATGTGTGGACTGCTTTTGTCAGAAAGGACAATAATACACTTGGGAGAGTAAAGTCGAAAGTCAATAGCTTAAACTTGCCCTTTCTCAGCTGTGAGGATGCAAAATCACAATCTGTTGAGAGGAGACAAGACATAGGATAGAGAGATTTTGCAGAGGAAATAGAAACAGAAAACTCAGTCAAACTAGAGGATGAAAGACATTAGGATGATTTGGGACAGGGAAGATTGTTCTGAACTAAAGTAATGGACTCCAGATATCTTGTATGATACAGATGTGGTGGCTGAAAGGACATTATTAAGCCTCATTTCTTTTATGATAATTTCTCAAGTTGTTCCAAACTTCTTTTGTCTTTTAAAAGCTAGACTGGGCATGGGAAAGATTCCAGTCCTTTGGTCAGGTAATGTTGGTTGAGAAGGTTAGGGTCATATTGGATTATTAAGGAAGATAGGTACTTTCAGGTTATAATGTCAGTGTTTGAAAATGGTGAACTGTTTTTCTATAATGTGTAACTTGTAGCCTTTTCAGACATCAAGCCCCATATAAAACAAGGCTCTATGCATGTTTGGAAATTATCAGAGTAACCCAAAACATGAATTCCTGAAACCCAAGATACACCCTTACTTAGATATAGACAGAAAAAAAAAGCTCAGAAATTGTAAGTGATTCAGCGCTGAGTTTGTTTAGTTTCATCACACTCATGCTTTCTCAGGAGAAAAAATAAGAAAGACTGAAAATCATTTTTTCTTCAGGATGATTACATGCTTTTGCCATCTCACATGAAGAGAGAAATTTTTTTCTACTTTAGTGGAGAGTTGTACATTTTTTCCATCCATTCATCATATGAATTCCATGAAAATGGTCAGTTGATCCCTACAGCCCCTTCCCCATTTCCCAGACATCCTCAGCTAGAGAAGCTGCTGGGTTGTAATTGCCGTATCAGGATTTCTCATTCTTGTCGTATGTCTGCTAACCATGATAATCATAAAAAGATGTGACAGTTCATGTACAACCATGTGTAATATGGAATAACTCCCACATTTTATGGTCTTAAATATTTGGCAAAGGACCCTGCCCTTATGATTAATTTTTATACACATTTCTCTTTGTAAACATTTGCCTCTGTCTGTCATTATAGGGAAGCAATCCTGTACTTTTAAAGGTTTTCCTATTTTATTTTTGTCTCTCAGTTCTATTTGGGAGTCCAGGAACTTTCCTGCCTCTTTGTTTTGGAATAGCAGCTATATAAAATTATATTTTATGTGTTGCTCAATAGCGTAGAGGGAATATTTGATGATTTTCTTTGTCAGTCCTGAGACCTGAATCCAGGTCCTTTATACTGAGCTATATCACCACTATTTTTTATTTCGAGATAGGGTCTCAATAAGTGGCTAAATTGTCCAGGTTAGGCAGGAACTTCTTATTCTCTTTCCTCAACCTCCCAGAGTGTTGGTTTCTTATTTTCATGGAGAGAAGCATCTTAATATTGTTTTCAAGATGAACATGACTTACCTTGGAATGCATATCTGTTCTTCACATCTGAGGGCTATCATGCATGCATAGCTGCTTTTAAAAAATATTTTTCATTTTGAGCACTACAGTGAATGGACATCAGAATACAGGGGAAAGAAAATGATTACATATGCTTTGCAGTGCGAGACCACCAGAGTAGAACTGGAAATCAGAATAACTTTCTGAACTTAGTAAAGAAAGGTTTTTGTTTTGAATATATATATATATATGAAAAAAAAGGCCCAGCATCTTCCTTTTGAGTGGAATGGGGACTTGAGAGCTGTTCTGAGCTCAAATGTGCTGTGATCCTTGAGAGAGGGAAGGCAAATGCCTTGCGTGTTTCTATTCACAGTGTGACTTCTTTTTTAATTTTATTGTTTTTATTGGTACATGTTTGTAATACATAATGATTATTTTCCTTGTGGGGTATTGGTGTCTACACATAAAATGTCTTATTGTTTTTGTCCCCTTCCTGCTCCTCTCTCCTCTCTGTCCCCTCCCTCCAACTGTTGGTCCACAAGGAATTCTTGAGGAATAAACACGCTCACACTCTTTTGGGCTAGGATAGTAGGGAGGGAGAGGGCACAGGCATTGATTACACACAGGCAGTGGCGCTTTTTGTCTTAGATTAGTATGTTTGGGTTCCAGGACCACTTAGGGAGCCCCTGCATTGGGTCACAGACATCTCACCTTTATGTTTATGTTTCTTTCTGTTAGCTACCAAGGTGAAATCTCTTTGGAGAATGGAAGCTGCTTAATTGGAGTTCCCTTTCCTTCCTGTGGCAAGGAAAAGGCCTGGGGCCTTAGGCTCGCTTGCTGGGAGTGGAAAAGAGAAAGGTGAGCACTCTCTGAGAAAAGTGAAGAATTAAGGAGTCAAGCATATGTGTATACCAGAATGTTAGAGGCCAGCATAGCAAAAATTGGCCCAAGGAAGTGGAGGCAAGATTTACAACTAAAGCCTGAATTGAAATTGTGGCTAGAATAATAAATAAAAAGAGAGCATCGTAGATCCAGGGGCTAAATTTTAGGATGGCAGTTTTTTGGGAGACACAAAATAGTTTCTTTGATACTACTATGAGAGACATACAGGGACACTGGGATCTTAGAACACAGACCTGAGGGTGTGTCTGATGACTCCGTTTCCTGGCTAAGAGTTGCCAGGTTGTCTTTCTGAAGTCCATCTCCCTGAGATATTCGGGTGGGTTAGCCACTCAGGGTGGTTCAGGGGGCCCAAAAACTCCTGGCCAAATAGATGGGCCCCTTTCTAGGCACACGTCTAAGATGATTTTCCCATGAATGAGATATGACATCTTGAAATCAAAACAAAACTTTGTTAAAACAACAAATATAACATTTGAAAAGGTTTAGAGTTATTATATTTAGCTCAATAATTCATGAGTGGAAGAAATTTTAAGAATCATCTATCATGGGCCGTGGGATAAAGAAAGGAGAAGCAAACCTCTTCCTGTGAGCTGGCCAGTGCACAGGCTGGGAGACAAGAAGAGCTCCCCCCGCCCACACACACACTGCAAATAACTGGCTGATCCAGAGAAATACAGGCTGCGAGGATTAGCTACTTAAGCAAGCACTTAATGCTTGTAGTGTTTAGTATTTGATTGACTTTACAGGCCGAAGGCTGGTGGTCTAAATACCTATTTGGAGGATAACAATATACAGTATAGCAACTATGGGGGATTTACTTCTGAAGGTGGTAGCCATTGTTAATTCCCTATTAACTTTTTTAAAAGTTCTGTATAATTTTCATTGTTTTGTTTTGTTTGGTTTTATTTTGTTTGGTTTTATTATAATGGATGGCATGGGCATCATTTCAAAGATAACAAGATATATTATGGTAGCCATTGTTGCTTTCCTATTATGTTGTTTTGAAGTCCTGTTTTTCTTGTTTCATTGTTTCATTTTGATTGGTTTTATTCTGTTCTGTTTTGTTGGATTTTACTATGCCTAGGTGTGGGTAGCTATTTTGAAGATCACAAGAGGCATTAAGGTAGCCTTGGTTGATTTCCTATTATCTTGTGTTGAAGTCCTGTATCACTTTGACTGGTTTGTTCTGATTGGCTTTATTCTGTTTTATTTTGTTTGGTTTTATTCTTTTTAAGATAAAATGAAAGAATCACCATCAAAGAGAAGTTACAATTTAACTTTCTAATTTTCTGCTGTTCTCAATTACTGTTCAACATAACTACTCTTAAGTGTTTACTGAGCTCTAGAATGCTCTGTGATTTGTTGCTAGCTCTTGAATGTATGGGGCCTCTCTACAGTTTTTTTTCTTAAAGCATTCACAAAAGCTTTCTGTACATAGATTAGGAAAGACCATGTACATGAACTTGGCAAGGGAGGACTTTACCTACTCTCATTGCTTGTTTCTTCCATCTTCTTTAATCTAACAAAAAGAAAAAGGAGAATTCCAGCCTCAGGAAAAACTTCTGTTTTGTTCTTATTTTTGCTTAAAATATTTATCTCTTCATTCCTCAGGGCCTCCTCCAGCCAAACATTGTGCATATCCTTAACACTACCTCACAACATAGAGAATCAGTCAGATGAACCTGATTGATAGCGGGGTTTTACAGTGTTTATTTTTAAAATGATGACTCTTGACAAATATACTCCTATTGAGATATAGGTCATTTCCACTATCCCAGGATGTCCTATTAGCTCCCTTGTGATCTTTTCACAGCACCCAGAACACTAGTGATTCCTATTTCTGTAGATTAGTTTTGCTTTGTCTGGAATTTCCATATCTATAATATCATGGGATATTTACTGTGTTGTGTTCAATATACTGTGTTTCTGATTTAACTGTGTTGTACTTATAGTTTTTTCCTTTTATGGTCTTTGATGTATGTACAGGGAAAAGAGTTGCTTTAAGTAGTTATGCAACTTATTATGAAGATTTTAATAATGATCTGACTTATCTTTGAGTACACTTAAATCAGAATAAAATTGTATGGCATCTTTGGCTGAAGCAAGTTGAGATTTCTAAATGACTTAAATTATATTGAAAAGTGAAATAAAGCACTGGCTTAGAATAAGATGCACGTGCTGGACTGTAATGCACTGACTGATTTTAGAACTTACTCTTGTTGTCAGTTAAAGTTATGTATGACTTGACTCTTTCACATTAAATTATTCAGCCAGAAATAACTACTGAATGCTATAATTTGTGGATTAGATCTCATGATCAGTATCATCGATTCCTTAGGCTTCATGTTTACAGTGTCTAGCCATAAAATTTATGCCAGCAATTCTAAAAATCCTTGTGATTTTTGACAAATTATAAGAATTCCTAAAGAAATTTTAATTTTGATTATAAGGAAAAGAATTAGGGACAAATGTTTATTGGTCCTTTGGTTGAAATAGACAAGTTTGCCATTCCTCCTCTCCCCATCAACTGGTTAATCCAGGAGGAATAAGGGACATGTCCAGAAAGCACTAGAATGTGGAGTAATAGCAACTTCTTGGGGACTCCCCAAGGATAAGAGTAGGGCTTTTAATGGATGAAAAAATCAAGGGTATTCTAGGAAGGACAGAGCTGAGCATACATCAAGACTGTTTTACCCATACTGCTCATCAGCTCTCAGTCCTCACTGAAACTCTAGTTTTTCATTTCTTTGTTTTTATAGACAAGAAAACTAAGGACCACAACACTATATAATTTTGCCCAAGTCTCACAACTTTGAAGTAGCAGACTTGGCATTTGAGTCCATGTTTGTTAAACCCCAAACCTAGGCCCTTATCTAGAAGACTATTTTGCTGAACTCACCCATTCCTCATGGCTTAGATGTCTCCTTGGTGGCTTGTTACCACCTTCTGTTTACATCCTGTTTGCTCCCCATCTTCCCAGAGGACTTTGGCACAATGGCTACAGCTCGCTTCTATATCTTATATCCTGCTGCCAATTCTTGGGTCTCTACAATGTGAACAACAAACCCTTTAGGTCTTTACATACTTATTTTTGGTGTTTTCTTCTTTCCATTTCTGGTACCAAATTGTACCTCCACATCCCAGATCTTGTCATCAGAATCATAAGCTTTTGCAGAATCATAAGCTTTTCCAGATTCTTCCCCATAAACCAGACCTGCCCCCATGGCCAGTAGATCCTTTTATAGTGGAAACAGATGGGAAATTATAATTAGACCTGTGGTTAGACTCCAGCTGGCACTTGATAGGACTCCATTAATATACTGTGTTTACTATTTAGATAAAATTAGTAAATATACATAGAAGTCAAGAAGACAGAATCCAAAGTTCCATCTTTACACTTAAAAAACTAATTTGAAAGACACCACTAGGTATATGTGTGTTTGTGTGTACATCACAATGGTCTTTCTTATTCCAATCTCCAAAACTAGAGGCATTTGTGCACACAGTTTTAGGTTTCACTGCACCCTAGAATTCCTCACCCTAACCAGGGCCAAGACCCCCTCAACAATTATGGCACATAGGGGAATGGGTGCTGTGTTCCTTTCAGGCTGGAAGACCACAAATACAGAGAAACTGAGCTAAGTAAGTCCAATTGCAAGAGGTGGAGAGAAACTAGAGTCTTATCCTAAGCTATCTACTGGGAAAGAAATCTCAGAGAGATTTGCTATCTGATCACCTTGTTGAACCTCAATACTCATCTCTAAAAATGGAGATACCTATATTTCCTTCTATGGACAGTTAGGAGGAAGAAATGAGAAGCCCATATCTTCCCTAGGCCTCAGACATGGAGAAACTCTAGATAGCTGATCATACTGCAGCCTGGAGACCATTCCATCATGCCCATTCACTCTGGCATGAATTCAACATGTAACAACAGTAGTTTCTTGTGCCATATCCCTCATCCCATGCCACTATTTATACAGAGATCTTTCTCCCTCATCATTTCTTACTCATCACTGCTTGACATGGGCATTTATCATGGACAGGAAATGACTGTGGGAGGAGGTAATGAAGACTTGGAACCAAGTCATATATTCAGTAAAATTGATTGAACACTGACAATGTGCCCAGAGCCTTCTGGGCCTAGGGACTGAGAGACAATGCTCTGCCTGCTGGCCTCAAATTCCCTTTCCAGGCCTGTTGCCTCCAGTATACTGAGTCTCATCTCCCTCTCTGGTGTCCCAGCTCCTGAACTGCCACACACTAACATGTGTCAGGAGATTCTCAGTCACAGTCTTGTCCTGTAGACTAAGAGCAGAGGGAGCCAGAAGGTAGAAATCTCACCAGCAAGATACTAAAAATGAGCACATGGTAAGAAGTATTAAAATAATTGGCAGTAGGAAGAGAAGAGGGAGTGATTTCAAGAGACCAGCAACAAGGGACAGAGAGAAAGAGGTACAGGTGAAGAGAGGTCAGAAGCAACAACAGACTAACCTGTGACTGGAAAGCCTGGGTAAGACCTGCTTTGAGTAATGGTCAAGGGTGTGGCTAAAGGACTTGGTTTTGGATTACTGAATTTTGAGAGGCAGCTGAAGAATTTCAAGCATTCTGAAATCTAGCTCTCAGAAAAAAAAGGGGGGGAGATGATTGGGCCTATATGAAGTCAGAATTAATCGATAATCTATTGCTATATGAACTGAAGTCTCAGTCTGCTTAGGGTACCATGGCAGGATATCACATGTTGAGTGGCTTCAACGGTGGAAATTTGCTTCTCACAGTTCTGGAGACTAGAGTCCCAACACTGAAGTTTGGTTTCTCCTGTAGTCTCTCTTGGTGGCTTGTCTATGCCCTTTCCTCTGTGCCACACATCTCTATTGTCTCTTTCTTTTCTTTAAAGGACATATATCCAATTGGATTACAGTCTGCCCATCAGGCCTCATTTTAATTTAATAACTTTTTCAAAGGCAATGCCATCAAACACACTCAAAAAGCCAGGCATGGTGGTGCATGCCCATGATTCTACCACTTAGGAGGCTGAGGCAAGAGGATCACTGCAAATATGAGGCCAGCCTGTGCTACAAAGTGAGTTCAAGGTCAACTTGAACTAATAATGAGATCCTGTCTCAAAAACACATAACAAAAACAAAAGAAATGCACTCACATGGATTAGGAACCAAACATGTGGCCATGTTTAACCTTACCTCTTTAAAGGATTTCTCTCCAAATATAGTTATATTGAAGGTTAGGGCTTCAAAATGTGAATTTGGTTTTTTGGGGTGGGAAATAGTTCAGTGCATAACAAATTGTCTTCAGTGAATGTCTTCAGTGTAAATGTAAATTGAATATCCCTGACTATCCTTCAGCCTTTAGGAATCTTCTTTTCTTTAATTCCAAGTAAAATACCAGCTAAACTCCTCAGCAGGAAGTTCATGCGTCCTAATACTTTCCCTTCCTAAATTTCATGAGGAATGCCTATAAATTCCCATCAACTACCTGTCACCATAGTAGTTTCTTGTTCTGATATCCTCTGTAGACCCCTCTGTCTTCAGATCTTGTGGTTCTTCCTCAATTCTTACCTTTCACTTACCCAAAGGGTGGACATAATTATTATCTCAGTTCCCCAAAACTCAGCTATAAATAGACTTGAGCATTCATCAAAATATTAACAAAGGCTAGATTTTAACAAAATGTAGGAAAGATATACTGTATCTGTGTGGCCTTAAGCAAGTTCCCTAAACTTTCTGTGCCTCAGTTCTCTCATCTGTAAAATGAGTGTAGTAAGAGTACTTTCCCCATAATGAGGGTTAAATGTGCTGATTCATCTTGTAAGTGGTTAAAACAGCACTTCAATGTGTTAGTCTTAGTATTACTATTGTTTTTTTCAGTGATTGCTAGTTTTTTTAATAGAACTGATGACTCCGGACAGCTTAAGTCCAAACCAGATGTCACTGCCAGAATTCACAAGTTAGGCTTCTCCAAAATTCTCCCACTGGCTGTCCTTCTGTGCTTGTTCCCAGAATGAGTGTCCTAAAATTGTCAAGATTGCTGGGTTCCCCAGTGCAAGTTACTTGCCTGGCCCTGCCTGAGTCCCTGGTGGAGTCCAGTCTGAAGAGAAAAGACACTCTGCATTTGCAGAGGCTGTAAATATCTGGCTCCACCCATGTGTCAATATTCACTGTCTGAAACACCAGCCTCTGGATGGCTTCCCTGCTCCAGACCCTTCCCTATGTCAGAGTGGACACTGATCTAATCCCCTTACTCCAAGATCAAGGAAACATAGATTTCCTTCCACATCAAAAGGAGGGGAGATGGTAGACCTCCAACTCAAAATGCAGAATCACTTATAATCTCTTAAATAGTGATTTTTTCCAACTTGAACAATTTTAAGATACTTAGCAAACAAAATGGAGCTTTGCCATGTGCAATGAGCTTTTCCGCAAGTGGTATCTTTCCCTGTACCTGGGTCCTAGGGGGCAAGGCAGAGCCTCTCACCCAGTCCACCGCAGAGTCATACACATTTATTCCTGGTGTCCACAGGTGGTCTGGAGTTTCCACAACCAAAAACTAATTGGAGACTCTTTGAGGAATATTCATCTCCCTCTTGTATAACAGAGGTCTCCAGTCAGTCATCTATTTGTCCCATCCCATACCTCAGAGCTGAGTAGCACAGTTGTTGTCCTCAGATGGTGATGTCATACAGACATGCTGCTGCCATATTCCAGTGAAGACTGTGAGCTAAGATGACTTTAATATACTTCTCAATGCTAATAGCATTCTACATGCACTGAGAGTTTGTTGTGGGTTAAAGCAGATGCTATGTTGTGTACATATATAATCTCTGAGAGTAGTAGGCATTTTTATCCTTAATTTATGGATGAAGAGGTGTAGAGAAGTTGAGATTGCCTAAAGCTACAGGTCTGGTAAAGAGTGACCAAGAAGTCACACTGATGGCTCTCTCATAGGACACTTCCCCTTTCTTGCTATGTAACATCATTTTGATCTGCAGAAAAAAAATCATCAGGAAGAATAAATTCCTAAATTATCTGTCATAAATCAGTGAAACCATCTCCAAACCCAACTGAACAAACTGCAACTCTCAAGGTGTAGAAGTTAGGGACAAAGGCTGAACAAAAGGCACATTCCTTTGAAGATTTTCTTACAAATGTGATTGGTTTCTTAACCCATCTCAGCATGTGCTTTTCTTATGTCTCCTTCAGGATGGGAGAATCTATATTCTCACTTCTCTCTGCATGTAATAAGTTATTGTCTTCATTACTTTTCTCATTGCTAGACAAAATACCTGACACCCAAGGTTAAAGAGGGAAGGATTTATTTAGCTCTCAGTTTGTAGAGGTTTCAGTCCATAGTTGGCTCCAAGGCAGGGTGGCATATAGTAGAGCTGCAACAGTTAGTGGTGGCAGAAGACGGCAAAAGCAACAAAAGAGGAGGCAAGAGCAAGCTTCTTTCAGTACCTTGTATTGTATGCAAGTTACTTGTAGCACTCAAACTCCCAATCCCAGCACTAGACAATAAGCCAATCACAAATTCTAGATTAAGCTGTCTCTGAAAAATTTACCTCCACCATGACCACATGAGGCTTTGGGAGGACATCCAGACAAACCATAACGCTTACTGTCAGTTGGAAGAAAATTTTTCCTCCTCTTCCATGGCTTGAATGGGATAAACCATCAAACCAGTTCACACCAAGCACACTGGAAGGAAACATAGGTTGAGAGCTGCAGGTTTCAATGCCACCACTAGACTGAGGAGACTCAAATGTTTCTCTTTACCTAAGGTTTCTCTTCTAAACTCTAGAATCATAACCAATGGTGATTCAATATGTACAGTTAGATACTTCACACTATCTCAATGTAGCTTCAGTATTTCTCCTTCTTCTATAAACATGAACCTCTCATTTTTCATTTGAGCAATTGACATCACCATATACCAAGGAGACAAGGAAGAATTTTTATCAGAGAATGAGACAGCCAGACATCTATCTTCAGGTAGGCCATGCCAGCAACAATCTCAGGTTATAGTTTCTGTATCTGAGAAAAAAGAATTGAGTTGCTGGCTACTTAGATTAATCAAAAAAGCTTCCTGACCAATTAGATGCCTTTTTTTATACTAACAAAATAAAATCATAATAGAACCATTTATAGAAATTTCTACTAGGTTTATCTCTTTGAAATGGTAATTTGTAGGTCAAAGACTGCAAGAGTGGCAATTTTATGATTCATTTAATGTTATGGCCTAATAGGCATCCTTATCAGAAGCATAAAAATACTTAACTTTTAATAAAACAGAAAAACAAAATCATGGTCTACTCACATAAGTTCAAATTGTAGAAAAGCTTCTGGCAGGTAATTGCATCCAAAGTCTTAAAATAGCAAAAAAATTTCAGTATTTTATTCAGAGAATAAGAAAATGCCATTTTAAAAGGCAGTGTTGTTCATAAGTGGGAAAAAATAGAATTATTCAAATCTAAAAGAAACTTCAAATAAATAAGAGTAATCTATTTCATGAAATAGCATAAAGCTATAAACATGATGACATAGAATCAAATTTAATGTCATGAAAACTCACAACTTATTAGGAAGGAAAAGGGCAAGATATACAACAGTCTAATTCCAATTTTTATAAAAATGATTACATTTTTATAAAAAGAATTATAAGACTCTATCTAATTATTATAATATGCAGAAAAAATTACCAGGAAGAAAATATTCTTAAATCTTAACCAAAGTTTATATCTGGGTGGTGGGATTTCAGACGCTCTCTACCTATATATGTGTATATACAGTAGTATCTTGATTCATGAACTTAATTTGTTCCCTGATTCTGGAAAAGATGGCCATGTTCATGTTTATGTGAGAAAGATAGTCACAGTTGTGTTCATCATTGATGCAGAGTTTGCAATAAAAAAATTTTGCTACATGCTTCTGTTTGTGAACCAAATCATTTGCAAACAAAACCATTTGTGAACCAAGGTACCACTGTATGTAGACATATATGTATGTGTATATGGAGGTATATGCATCTATATACATATATGTACTTTATCTGCCTATATAATTTTTAAAAAATTTTTATTTTAAAAAGAACAACCCCCCCAAAAAAGAAACAGAATAAAGCCAATCAAAACAAAACAATGAAAGTAATGCAGGACTTCAAAACAAAGTAATAGGAAATCAACAATGGCTACCATAATTTATCTCGTTATCTTCAAAATAACTGCCCATGCATTCAGGCACAATAGAATCAAACAAACTAAAACAAAACAAAATAAAACCAAACCAAACCAAACAATGAACATGATACAGAACTTCAAAACGAGTTAGTAGGAAATTAGCAATGGTAACCATCTTCCCTTTTTGGATGTTTCCTTCCCTTTTACATTCACAGTATTGTGGATCCCACTAACTTCTTCAGTTTTTATACTAAGGAGACAACATGATATTCATGCATGTGAGTCCATGAGTATGATCTCAAGTTGTGTCCATTTACCTAGATGAGCCTTGAGGTTATCCTTCTTTATAGCTAAGCAGTTTTCCATTGTATAAAAATATCATACCTTTCTTATCCGTTCTGCAGTCAATGGGCAAGCTACCTCTGCTTTTTTCTCGGTCTCCATTGCATGAGCATTGTCTTATCTGTTAGGACTTTCAGTCCATGAATTTTCTTTCATGTCAAATGTGTTTCTTATATACAGCATACTGGTGGATCTTGACTCCTGATCCACTCTGCCCATGTTTCTTTTTATTGGTGAATTGAGGCTATCTACATTAATGGTTATGATCAACACATACTGGCTTACCTCTGCTATGCTATCTTTCTGCCATTGGTCTCCCACTTTTCCCCTTCATTCAACTGCTTGTTCTGCTGGACAGTCCCCCTTGCTACTATTCCTGGAACCAACCATAATCATCTTTATCTCTCTCTAGAATATCCTTTAGCACTCTTTGTAGGGTTAGTTTGGTGGTCATCAATTCCTTCGGTTGTTCCCTATCATGGAAGTATCTTATTTCTCCATTAATTTTGAAAGATAGTTTTTCAGGGTATATCAGTTTGGGTTGGAAGTTGTTTCCTTTCAAGACTTGAAACACCACTCCAAACCCTTCTTGACTGGATGGTTTGTATTGAGAAGTTGGTCGTGATTCTGACTGGTTTCCCTTTATAGGTGGTCTGTTTCTTTTCTCTAACAGCCTTTAATCTGTTCTTGTGTGGAATTTCTGGAATCTTGATTACTCTATGTCTGTGTGTAGATTTATTTTGAGTATGGCTAGTTGGAATTCCGTATGTCTCACTATCTTTCTGTCAGGTCTTACCCCCATACTTGGGAAGTTTTCTGCTATTACTTCTGTAAATAGTCTTTTTATGTCATTTGTGTTGACACCTGCCTTTTTGCTGACATCTATTATTCTTAGATTATTTTTCTTTGTGTCATCTTGCATTTGTTCAATTGTTACTTTCTGGTTCCTTCTTATTAAGAGATCTTTCCTTTAACATTCACTAGCTGCAATCCTGCCTTTAAGGTCTGAAAGTTTATCTTCAGTTTCTTTCAAGCAGTTTTTCCAGCTTTCAGTGGTGTTTTTAATTTCCTAGATATCTCTTTGAATCTGCTTCATGCATTGTATTTCTTTCTTATATTGTTCATTCAAGGCTTTCATCATTTTCCTATGCCCCTATTTTTATCTGTGTCTTCTTTAGATATGCTCAGCATTTCTTTCATTATGTTTATCATTTGTTATTTTACCTGAGATTTTTTTTTATGATCTGATTACTTTTCCAGCACATGAAGGTATTTCTTTACTTCAGGTGCTATCCTTTCAGAAATTTCAGGTGTGTGACTTCCAATTTATTCACTGTTTATATTTCCTAGACTTGTTCTGTATGGGCTAGAGGTCTGAGATTGCCTTTTACTCCTTCATCTTGACATTTTCTTGGTTTCCTCTGAACAAGCCAGTTGTGGGGTTCCAGGCTTCCCATGTTGGCTGCCCATCCACCGTGTAGGGGAATGGGTAAGGAATCTGGGTTTCTCCTATACTAGGGTCCTGGGAGGTGGTAGGGTATGCGGCAGGCTTCTCTGTGTGTGGCTACACTGAGGCTCCTTCAATGGCAGCAGGCACATGGGAGCTTGGCTGGCTGGTTCTCTCAGCTAGAGCTGGCTTTCAGTCCCTGATGGCAGCTGGTGGGCTGGTGGGGCATCTATGTTCAGTTTCTTCTGATGTTTATAGTTCTGTGATAATGTCTGTGTTGCATCCGGTGATGTGCTGGGTATGGAGCTGATCTTGGCCTCTGTATGTGAGTGCTGGGACTGGTTTTCTATCAGTGGAGTTCTCCAGTATCCAGCTGCTGCCTCCTTGCTGCTGCTTCATACACTTTCATGTAACTGGGCTTGCTGATTACTTCCTCCTCCAGAGGTGTGTGTGCGTCTGTGTGCTAGATGTTGTCCTGAGTCTTGGAGTTACTGTAGGTCTTACACTCTTTCAGCTGGACTGTATTCCCTTAGGGATGCAACAGAGGAAGCCTAGATTGCAAAATCACTGTCTTCCAGCTCTCCCTTGCTTCAGGGTGTAATGGAGGGGTACAGAGAGCAGACTCACTGTCTTCCAGCCAGGTTGCCCTCCGGGATGTAATCCTGTTCATATACTTTTAAGTATTTTTTTTAACAATTTGAGTAAGTTTTTATTATTTTTGTAATCAAAGTCACATTCTGTAGGGGACAATTTGAGTGACTCTCCTTTAATACAGAATAATTGCTGCAACATTATTCTTATTTTCACATACTGATATGTACAGAGGGGGCTATAGTATTACCTTCTTTATTCAATTGGCTCTAAGCAATACAACTAAGGCCAGCGGAAGTACTTATATACAATCTTTGAGGCCATTCTGACAGTCTCCTCTTTCTTCACATAGTGCTGTCTGTGAAAGATCCAAGCACAGTCATCTCTAGGAATGTCAACTGGGTATTAGCCTCAAAATAAAGAGGCTATGAGTCCCAGGGCGTGAAAGTTTGCATATCGGAAACTGAAACAACAGCCTCCTAAAACAATTCAAATGGTACCTTAATTGAATTATGCAGATTGATCCTTCTGCATGGCATTATTCCTGCATTTTGCAAAGATTCTTTTCTGGCTAGCCAGCTCAATTTACTCACCATCCTTACTGTCACTAATCCTTGAACCACCCTCCTCTTCACATAAACTCTGGGAAAGCCTCGGATCAAAGCCTTTGTCCACATATCCTCACTTGGATTGGGTTTAGGACTCCTTAGTTGCTGTTAACTTTGAATGTGTCTTGATGTCTTACTCTCTCTGTGGGTTGCATTGGAAGTGGTAGATTGGAATTAGCTTGCCAAGATTCCAATAATGTCTCAATGAGATTACAAATATAACTTTTTGGATTGTGAGGAAAACTAGAAAAGGGATTACAATACTTAGATTATAATATTAATTATTTGGGATTACAATAACATTCAATAAAAATTAACTCACTAAAAAGCTTCAAAAATATTTAAATACTTATAATAATGATTATTTCTTAGAGAAAATCCTAGTGATCTGATGAAACTTCCTACTCTCTGATATCAGTGATGAAACCTTCTGACATTGCTCATGATCCAACACTTCAACACTAAAAGCATAAGAGTGGTTCCCCAGTAGACATTCCATATATGCACAATGGGATGTGCACAAGTTTGCAGGGACACAGGGAATCTGACAGTCTCATAAGATAACATTCGCTATTTTGGTTTTTCCATAGGTACACACTGCTCTGTGGGTTGAGTGAGAAGCTGTCAAGGCTAATACTATGGCCCATGTACCCTAAATTTTGAAGAAAAGGCAACTTTGTCATCAAATGTTTCAATTTTATAGTTTCCTCATTTCCTGATTCCTGTTCTTGAAGTATGTGACCCCTTGTGCCTATCATGCATGGTAAGGAGATCTGGAACATGAATGTCAGATTTTTGCTTCAACTATTCTTGTTAGTTTATATGACCAACATTGTATTGCCTGATGTCCACTGTCCTTTCTGTTGGCAAGGTGGTAGACAAGGGGTGATTGACAAATATGGTAAATATTTAAATAAAATTTTATTACAGTAAATAACACAGTGCCATTAATTGCCATCAAAATCCTTCCCCTTGCTTTGAACACACTTATCCCATTGTTCTTGCCACTTCAGATTCTATTCCAGAAGTCCTCTTTCACGAGTGTCTTTACAATGATAATCAAAAATAGAGTGAATGTTGCTGCCAAGTGCCATCCAATGGAAAGGCAGGCTCATAAAAACATGCATTCTCATCTACCTTATTCATAGGATCTGGCATTGTTCAAATTCTAACTTTTCCCAAAAGTCAAAATGATCATTAAGGTAAAAATTTTGAATCAATTTGGGACATTGAAGAAGACTTAACAGCTTAACTAATGTCATTCACAGAAGAGGACTTCCAGAGCTATTTCAGAAAGTGGAAAGAATCATGAGATAAGAATGTGCAAAGGCAGAGGAAGTATTCTGAGGAAGATCATTGGCAAGTTGTCTTTTCCTATAAAATTTAAACACACACCATATTTTTTGATCATATCTTGTATGTGGTAATGTGGGGTTCAGTCTCCAAGTTCATGTTGCACAATGGAAATTTAAGAGTCTCATATGGAATCCACATTTTCCAAGGAGCAATGTCTAAAAATTTAAAAGAAATGTATCAAATTAATTTTATTAATATGTTTTTTCATACAATATATCCTAATGTTAACGTTTCAATGTGTAATCAAGATTTAAAAAATGACTGATGTATGTTCTTTATTTTTTGTTTTATCTTGATATTTTTGTAAAGATATGCAAGTATTTATAATCATTTGTTTTGCTTCCTTTTCTTAGGTAAATGGTTATATAGTAATGTATTATTTTGTACTCAATTTTTAAACTTTACATATGTGGAGATCATTTCATTGTAATATATAGATATTTTATTCATATTTATAGATCCATGGTAATTTACTGTGTAGATATTCCATTTTAACCAGTTTACTGTTAATAGGGCATGTGTGGTTTTTAATCCTTTATTGTTAGGTGGTTCTCCAATGAATAGCTTTATGTAAATGTTATTTAAATTTTGTCAGTATATTATAAAAATGAATTTACAAATTTCAAGATTCTAGGTCTACTATATGCAGGATTCTAGGCTTACTGTGTGAGGAATAGAAAAGAAATTCAAGATGTGACCTTGAGTCTCAAGCACTTCATTGGCACAAGGAGTAAAATGATGGATGTTTATGCTTGTATGTTGTAAGAGCTCTTTTCTTTGTTCTTCACCTTTCAGAGACAGTCTTAACAGGCTGATGTCTCTTCTGATCAAACTGTGGGAGGACCAGGTCTGGGCAACACTTTACCTTGTCCCTCACTATTATCCAAGCCCACCACCTGCCAGGTGAGACTAAGGATCCTGGGGGCCCTGAGGCTCTTGGTCTGCTCGGCTGCTGACTTCTCCTTTCAAACTGGGAATGAATTCTAAACATTCATTTTACCACCAAACCTCAAATCTTATTCTATGAGACCACTTCCACCCTCCTGACACATCATTGGTCCTGGAATCTTAATAATAATCATAACTGAATTATGAGTGGTATCCTTAGATTATAACTTTCCTTTAAGCAGAAATGACAGTCTTCATTGCATATTCCTCCAAATTCAAGAACCTTTGAGTATTTCCCAAATTTTACAAGCACCAGCACTTAGCAGGGGAAGAACCTTTGAGCCAAATGCTCCTCTCTGGTTGCCATATTCTGTAGAAGACACTGATTGATCTCCCAGGCTGTATCGCTTACTACAAAGGAAATTAGTGTGCTTTCAGGCAGTGAAAGCAGAGTTTGCCTTTAGATTTACTTTCACTGTAAGCCTTTGAAGGGTAAAGAATTGCTATGATCCTGGTAAAATGCCAGTTAGGTGACTACATTTTTAAAAGTGTATGCATGTATGTATTTTGGTACTGGAAATTGAACACAGGGTCTCCACAATTAAGCTGCATCTAGATCTCTTTTAAAATTTTTTTATTTTGAGACAGGGTCTTGCTAAGTCACTAAATTGTTCAGGCTGGACTCGAACTTGAAATCATCCTCTTGCCTCAGCTTCTCAGAGTGCTGGGATTACAGACATGAGCCAACATGCCTGGTTTAGACTATTTTGAAATAAGGAAGTCAAGGGGAGAAATAGGTGGCCCAATAATGCTAATCAGAGTTAGTAGTTGAAAAGTGTAGGCTGTAAAAGCAGTGGGAGCTGAAAGACAGCCCACAAGCAAAGTAAATTTTGTTTTCAGTTTTAATTTTTTTATTAGTACATGTTTCTAATATATAATGATTACATTTCTTATGGGGAATTGGTTCGTGTACATGATATATCTTAAAAGTTAGTCACTAACACTGGATAGGAGGGGTTATTTCTTTTTTTGGTACCTCCCCAGAAAGGCTTGAACTCATATATAGAAATAAAGCATCAGAGGCACTGCAGCTATTCCCAGCTGTCTGATTGTCAAGCTAATATGGCCTTGAACAGTGCTGGTTCTAAAGTTGGCTGGGAAATTCCCTTCATCCAGCTGTGGGATGATTAGAACTCAGATGTTTCCTGAGGATTGGAACCAAAAACACAAGTTGGAGCTTGTGAACCAAGGTACTAACCCAGATGGCCCCAGATCTGAAAAGTCCAGAAAGTACTGGCATCCTTGATGTCTTCAGCCCAACTTGTAGGTCAATCCTCTCCCAACATGGGCTCTGGGCAAAGAATAGCTTTTACCAGAGAAGACATTGCAGAAGAATTGAAAACTCATCTCTGACAAGGTTTCTACTAGAACACACTTGTTTAATAAGTAAGACTGAAGCAAAGGCCAGGATATTAGCTTTTTGTTTTTGTCTAATGAGTTATCAAAATTTGGCAGGAAATGAGAGAAACTATACACAACACTAATTTCCTGGCTTTCTTGGAGTAGTTCTTGGGGAGGTGGACATTGTGAGGGCCCTTTTTGAATGTTTCCAGTCTGAAAAAGGACAAATATGATGGAGGATAAAACACACACTGTAGTACCCACAGAATGTAGACTATTTTAGTAAAGCAAAGGGAAAAATAGCTACACGATGGCAGTGCACACTTGGAAATGGATCAGATCTCTATGGAAAGTTAGTGGCTGAGGGGAATTTTCAGGCCCTCATCTATGAGAAATTTCTTGAAAGAATGGGTTTTGGCCTTTTAGTAGTTACCAAGCAGTTGAGTCCGTGGGACCAACTAAAGCTGGAGATACTTTTAGCAGAGACTTTCTCTGAGAAGGTGTGAATGGAATGGTGTGAGATCTTTGCTCAGTTGGATGCTCATGCAACACTTCTTCATCTTTTGATGACATGTCTCAACTCCTGAAAAAAATGACTTCTCGACTTCCTTCACCATATATGGGCAGGCTGAGATAACCCTATTAACAGTGCCATGGCTTCCATAAACTCTGCCTTCTGCCCTTGCAAGACTTCACTCCTAGAGCGCTCAGAATGCCCAGCAATATGGATTTGGCAAAGAAATAATAACCTAATCCATGATTTGGGGTGATTAAAAGCAATAGGGCAAAAGCTAGTCTGTCATATTTAATGGTAGAAAGAGCCTTTTTAGAAGGTAATCAGATACATTGTAACTGATGTGTAAAAATAGAGTGCTTTCCTTTTGGGAGAGTTCATTTGACTGTGCTAAGACATAATTTCATGCTTTCAGAAGCTTCAAGAATGCTGACATGTTTTAGTTGTTAGATTGTTATAATTTTTATGTCAAATAAAAGTTGTAAGGTTTATATGTATTAGCATTATTTAACTGTAGCCTCAACCAATGCCATGTTTGATTGGTATTACACCTGAAGTAGCTTTTAAATATTGTCTCATATCTAGAAATTGACACAAGTTCCTACATGGTCATATTAACAAAAAACTGATATGCACTAGCAGAGAAAGAAAAGGATATGGTTTAAAATTTAATCATTACATACAGTGTGTTTCAAGTGGGGCAATTTGGAAAGAATATTACTAGGTGGTTACTCTTTAACAAAATGTAAATACGCACAATTTAAGACTCAAAATCCAGGCAAACACGTATATTGCAATGCACCAGGAATTCTATATATGAGTGATGTTTATATTTCTTAGAGCCAAAGTAGCCACCTTCCTTTCCCCCTCCCCTTCTTCCTGTCCTCCCTCCTCCCCTCCCCCTTTCCTTCTTTCCTTCTTCTTTGCACATTAAGTGACCTCATCTTACAACAATCTTTTCTTCTTTTAGATTTTCTTGCCAGTGTATTTTTTTCTATCCCTGTGGAATTAGAATTTTGCTGCCATGGCACTTTTCTGGGCATAGTTCAGTCAAACAGATCTGTTTACTCCTAAAAGTCTAAGTATCTTCTAAGTTATAAAGTATGGGAATTAAATAAAGTCTCAGTAGATTAACTCATATAATTTTTTAAAGTTCAGCTACTATATAAGCCTGCCTTTGTTCTCCACTAGAAGCAATGGGGACTATGAGTCTGCCTTTTGCAGATTAATACACAGTCCTAACATGTCCTTTACTGCTTTGACAGGCCTAAAGCTGGGAAGTGTATTTCAGAGTTCTGACAGATGATATTGCTCTCTCATCAAACATACAAATGAAACTGAAGGTATTTCCTGTTTTCGTTTCCTTTAACATTAACCAGCTTGAATTACGCCAACCATTCAAACCTGGTCTTCTCTAGTCTATAAAAATTCTACTTATTTTTCTTCTCTTTTCCAAGGCTAAGATAATATGTGTAGTGGAGGGGGATAAATAAACTGATTATGGAGGAGAAGAAATAAACACAAGTTGCCCTTATAGAATTGTGTAAGGTCCAGGGAGTGCAAAGGAAGAGGTGGTTAATCCTCCTGGTAAGAAGAGGAGTGTCATTTGAGGGTCTGTCATGTGTCTGGAAAAATGGATGGTTAAAAAGACTATTTCTAATCAGAAAGAATAACATGGGTAAAGTTCTGGAGGTTTAAACAAGATAGTTGTCTTAGTCCATTAATTGTAGACTGGATACTGTAGACTGGATAATTTATAAAGAATGAAGGTTCACTCCACTCATAGTTGTGGAGGCTGGGAGCTCCCAGATCAAGCAACCATACTTGGTGAGGATCTTCTTGCAGGTAAGGACTCTCTTCATGGTCCCAAGGATGCACAGGTATCACTTGGTAAGAGGGGAGCATAAGAGGCGGCTAAATTAGCTTTTATAATGGCTCCACTCTTGTGATGACCCATTAAGACACAAGTCCATTAATATTTGAAAGGATTAATCCAGTCATGAGGGGAGAACCTCCAAAGCCCAATCACCTTTCAAGGGTCCAGCCTCAAATATCATGACATAATTAATGACTTTGGGGACTAAGTTTCCAACATAAGAATTCTGGGAGATATTTCAATAATAATGTCCGCTACCAAAAGATCATCTGATGCATATTGTTTTTTTTTTCCACAACACTCTGTCCCACCATTTTTCCTCAAGAGTTCATAGAGATCTATATCATTTCTTCTAGTTGCTCATAATGACATTGACAAGATATGCCATAAATTGGCCATCTGGTTCCCAATTGCTTGTTTAGGTTGTTGTAAATAGTTATAAATAATTATCCAATCATTCATACCCCTGGAAGAGAAATTGCTGGGGCAGAGTATCCATATACCAAATATATTTTGGTATATATTGCTGATTGGATTCTGGAATGGTTTATATACTTATACCTCCTCCAGTAGTATATGAAGTCCATTTCTTTGCATGCCTATAATTCGGAAGGCTGCAAATCAGTTTTGGTTTTCTGGTCACTTCAATGACTATCATTATTTTATTTTTCTTTAAATTTGCTTTTCCCTATGTTTATTGGATGCTTGTATTCTTCTGTTATAGAATTTATCATTTTGGATCTTCATAGGCATCTATTTTTAAAATTAGAATATTGCCTTTTTTATTGTTTAATGGGAACATTTTGTCTGCCAGGTACACTGCTCATATTTTCTCATTGTGATATTTATCTTTTAGCTTTGTTTATAGAATCTTTTATAGTTCCTAAGTTGTAAATTTTTATGAAATTGATCTTGAAAACATAAAAATAAAAAATGACTTCCTATTGTAGAACATGACAAAAACAATGAGGTTTTTTGTTTCTCTCCTTGGATGTGTGTTCTTTGCAATTCATTTTTGCTGTTTCTCACATTAAGAGAAGGGATTTACTTTTTTTTTGCTTGAGACCTGTGTATTGATCCATAGAATGGAGTAGAAGTGACAATGTGTATCATTTGCTCTTTTTTTTGAAACACTACTTCTGCTATCTGAAAACTCCAGCTGGATTACTGGGAGATAAGAGATACAGGTCAGTCACCCTCCTCCATGCCATTGCCTAGCATGGGTTGATCAAGAAAAAATGGTGGGAAAAGTCATCCTAAATAAATGACTTGCAGACCACCCACCAACTGACAATAGAATTGTGAGCAAGGACACATAGTCCAAAGATGGCGGACCGGTAGGTAGCAGGAGAGGGACCCTCTCTGAGAGAGACAGCTCAAATGCCAGAATAGAATACCCTGGAGAGACCCAAACAGAGAGAGATGGACTCTCACAACCCAGGAAGAAACTAAAGTGCAAAAAATCACTTGAATATGAGGTCCTGGGGCTACCATTAGAGAAGCTAAGATTGGCGAGCACGGCACCCTCCTCGAGCCACCTGAATTCCTGCCGCAGACCTGACCAATCAAACTGCACAGAAGAGACTGGCTTGAGCCGCTGGAGTGTCGAGCTGAACAGCCCTGTGTGCGACTCGCCCAGACCCGGCCCTGCACCGACCCACCCATAGGCACTGTGAATTCACAACACAGCCACGCTGAAGTAGGAGGTTGGGGAGCCCAGCAGTTCTTGGGGACTGGCATGAACATGCGGTGAGTGATGGGAATAAGACCCTCCCATGGGAAAGGGACAACTGACTGGATGACATGTTGGATTTGGGCAGGACAGCCCTAACTCCATAAGGAAGTGGCTTCAATTGGTTGCTCCCCTCATCGAGTGGATTGGTGGAATCTGCTTGGACTAGGCCACGCCCCTGGCTGGGACCCAGTGAGTCACTACAAATTAATTCCCTGAGATTGGCACACACTGACGCAGGGAAGGCCTGCAAAGGTTGACTGGCTCAGAGGGGAGGAGCCAGCAAACACTGCCTATGCTTGAACTTTAATCTCTGATAGCCAACTGAAGATGGCAAAAGTTCCTAGGCTGCGTGCTCTATAGGAGCCTTAACCAACAAGAAAAGGGGCTGGGAATTACACTGTACACTTACTTGTATGGAAGGAACCAAAAGCATGATGAAAGGGAGAAATAAGAAAAAAACCCCAGCCCCCAACCCTGAGAACATTGATCCAGGAGAGGTAAATACAAAAGAGATTGAGGGCAGCAAACATGCAACATCAAACACAGCATTAGCAGACATAAAGAGATATCTTCAGGACCTCATAAGCGGGACCAAAACTGAAATATTAATCCAAATTAAACAAGAGATAAGTAGATTAATAAAAGAAAGGCTGGGTACCTCTCAAGAAGACACAGGCAGAAGAACGGAGAAACACAAAAGGAGAGAAAAATTTAATGAAGAATACAAAAAAACCCTAGAATTCATGAAGCAGATTCAAAGAGATTATCAGGAAACTAAAAATTCCATAGAAAGCTGGCAAAACTGCTTGAAAGAAACCAAAGATAGACTATCAAAAATTGAACACGGGCTTGCAATGTGTGATCATGAAAGGGAACAGCTCTTAAAAATAATGAGGGAGGAGGCAGTAAATATACAAAGACTGTGTCATGGTTTATGTCAGTGGCCCCCAAGCCTCATGCCTTTGCATTATGCATTTGTGATTGGTTCACTGTCTAGTGCTTGGATTGGGGGTGTGAGTGCTACACCGGCCCAGGGGTGGAGCCAGGATGTGATGTAATGGCAGGAAGAAAGCGTGTCTCTCTCTCTTGCCGGTTTGTGCTTGCTGTTTGCAGCCCCCATGAATGGTGGCCCTGCCATGCCACCCTGCCTTGGAGCCAACTGAGTATGGACTGAAACCTCCAAAAACTGTAAGAAATAAACCTTTCCTTTCCCAACTTTGGGCATCAGGTATTTTGTCTCAGCGACTAGTGAAAAGTAACTAAGACAGACTGGAAGACAACAAGAGAATCTATAACTTAAGAATAAAGCATGTGAATCAAGAAGCAGGAATCAAAACAGAGGAATTACAAAGGCTATTCACAGAAATTATTGAAGAAAATTTCCCAAGCATAGAAAAAAGAAATGATATGCAGACGTCCGAAGCATACAGAACTCCAGCCACCTACAACCAAAACAGAGCTACACCCAGACACATAATAATCAAGATCCCAGAAATTCAATGTAAGAACAGAATATTAAAAGCCATCAGAGAAAAGAAACAGATCACCTATAAAGGAAAACTCATCAGAATCACAACAGACTTCTCGACACAGACAATCAGGTCAAGAAGAGCTTGGAGTGAAGTAATTCAAGCCCTGAAGGAGAACAATCTCCAGCCCAGATTGACACATCCTGCAAAACTCTCTCTAGAAATTAATGGAGAAACAAGATGCTTCCATGACAAAGAGGAACTTGGAGAATTTGTGACCATCAATCCAACCCTACAAAAAATACTGAAGGACATTTTAGAGAGAGAGAAAAAGAATACGAGCATTTCAGGAACAGTGGCAGAGAGGTCTCAGTGAACGGGGCAGATAGTGGAGTGGAACAGAAAAATAGACATCAATGGCAGAAAAACAGATTAGCAGAAATAAAGCAGAGAAGATTGGCTGTAATCTCTAGTATAGATGGCCTTGAAATATGAACAGAGAGAAACACAGGCAGAGTAGATCAGGAGATAGGATCCATTGAGATGCTCTATATAGAAAGGCAGTGGGACCCGAAACAAGCAGTGCACCCTATGGGAGTGAAAGGGGAATTGTCTAAAAAAGGGAGGCAGAGGATATTGTTAATTGGGTAACAGGATTTAAAATTTACATTATTCTCACCACTCTGCTTGGAAGGATTACATGCTGTTCCAGTTTGTCTACTTACACTAGTCTTGAGGACATGGTCAGCTATCCCAAAAACAAGAGGACATATTATGGTAATCATCCCTAATTTTCCTATCAACTTAATCTGAAGCCCTTTATAACTTATACTGTCTTATTATGACTGATCTTGTTTGAATCTGGTTTGTTAGATTGCTACTTTGTATTGACTGATTTTATGTAAATCTGTTATGATTGATAGCATCAAGTCTAATAGTATAGGCAACTACACTGAATATGACAAGATTCACTAAGATACCCACTCTGGTTTGATTATTACTTGCTTTTGAAGTCTTATAATGTCTCCAATGCTTCATTTTTATTAATGTTGTTATATACTGCTGAGACATCATGGCAACCATGGTAGATCACCTTGTATTGCTGTTTTATGTGACTTTTTTGCTTCATGCTTTTCTAGGAATTATTTTGTTTTATCTTGCTTTGTTTTCCCTTCTAATAGAGAAAGGATAGATATACATGTAGAGACTCATGCATGTGTAGAGCTTATAAACAGTTTATGAGAACCAACTATATAACACATGTTGAAATGTGATCCGGCCCACGGATCAGTCCGTGGGTCTAACCTGGAAGGGGAACGGGGATGGGATGAAAACGGGACAAGAGGAAAGAGAGACGGAGACAAGTTGAGCGATTCCAATCAAGTCTCGTTTATTGAGGAAGTGAACATGGCTTATATAGAGGGCAGAAATGAGGGAGTAAGATTATATGACGTAGTCGGGTAACTAGGCAGCTATGGGTGGTATTAACCCTTTTGGCGGGAGAATCTAAGCAACAGTTGGGCAGGCTCAACTTTCTGGCGGGAGTAACTATGGGCAATGGTGGGAGGAAGTATGTCATCAGGCAGAGATGTTGTGAAGAGACCGGATAGGTCGCAGTCATGTCCGGCCAGGCAGAGAGGATCATGGGCAATGTAGGCAGACGCACTAAATGCCCACAGGAGGGCAGGATGGGGCGGCAGCAGTGAGGCTATCATGCCGCTCCCTACAGAAATGAGCAACTACTTTGAAGAAAAAGAGACACAATACCCAGTGCTGAATCCATAATGTCATGATGTGAAATCCAGCAAAACTATCATTCTTTGTTCAAAGTGATTTTAGCTTGCTTTGTCTTGTTTAAGTTCAACACATATGAAGATATGGAGAGCTGTTTTGAGGAGAATGAGAGACACTATGACAGCCATTCTTGGCTTCCCTAATGTCTGGTCTTGAAGACCTGAAATGCCTTCCTCGTCCTGCTCAGATCAATTCCATACTATGTTGTTTCATGTGAATTCCCTGTATGTGACAATATGGACAACTATTTGGAAGAAAACAAGAGTCAATATGATAGAGTGAATATATCCGATTGTCTAGTTTTAAAATTTATGTCTCTTACATTGCTTTGTTGTGATCCGCTTTGTTCTGTTTTGTTATGTTTAATTTTACCCTTTTGATATAATAGCATGTATACTTGAGTGGGTAAGATGGATGACCATATTGATGTTTTTATCAGATTGTGGAGTAGAACTGTTAACAGTCTCACTGTTTGAATGTCTACTTTACATGTTTTAACTTTATAATTTGAACAACTATTTCCAAGAAGTCAGTATGTAATTTGTCAAGTAATAATTTCTTAGGATTTTTGTTGTTGTTCTTTTCCTTTTTTCCTTGGAATTCTGTATTGTTGCTACCCTTTATTCTGTTTTTTTTTTCTCATAAAATAAAATAAAATAAAATAAAATAAATAAAATAATTGTGAGCAAGTTTTTCAAAACTAACCACACCTGACCCAGTTGAGCAAACTTCCCAGAGAACCCCTAGGCTTGGGAGCTATAATAAATGCAATCATAGTTTTAAAGTCCTGAGCTTTGGGGCATTTTGGGATGAGACAATAAATAATTGATTAAGTCATACTTTATTCCAAAACTGGGTTTTGTTTTGCAATTTTAAAATTCTTAAGTTTTTAACCCATATAAAATTTATTTTTGTGCAAGACATGAGATGGGGGAATCTTTATGTTTTGCTAAGAAGGTATCTTTGTTTTTGGTTAAATGTTTAATCAATTTTCTCAACACTGTTTATTGGAATTTGTTTTGCCACTGGTTTAAGGAGTCAAGGTTTTCATTAGCTGAATTCCCATATACACAAAGGTTAACTTTTGGATTCTCTAATATGTTCCACTGATTTATTTCCTTATTTCTGTGCCAATATCACAATGTTTAATTACTCAATTTTAAAGCATGACCTGAAATTTGGAGTCCTCCTAGGAAATAATATAGGAAGCCAATTATGAGAATTGAAGGGGAGGGATAATGTTTTAAATAGTTTTGTGTCCTCACACAATCCAGCTAACTTGTGGACATGGCAGTGTTGCCAAATGTTTTTCAAAAGAGGAAACATTTGGCCTTCTAGTATAATGAAAGCTACAGAATTCACTATGATAGAAATATATTTGGGAGCCTTATGCTTTACTAGAATGACATTTTATAGGCGTTATCCATTGCTATCCTCTCAGTAACTAAGCTACAAGGCAAGCAATCTGAGAAAGGCTATGTTATATGACGGAGGTAGAAGAAGAAAAGAGGAGGAGGAAAAAGCTAACATTTGCTATATATCCTTCCTTTTCTTTTTTTATTTCCTTTGGTACCAGGGATCAAACTCGTGACCTTTTGCTTGCCAGGCAGGCTCTTATACCACTGAGCTAAATCCCCAGTCCCCATTTGCTATATATTCCATGTTGATTTACCTTATTTAATTCTCATAACAAATCTGTAATGTTAGTACTATTTTTATATCCATTTTTCAGAAGAGAAGGTAAAATTCAAGAGACCCTAAGTAACTACATCAAAATTATACAGTGAGTCAAAATGCTAAATTTACACACACACACACACACACACACACACACACACTGAAAGAAAATACTCCTAAAGGTTAAGGGTGGTTTCCATAGCATTCTCCATTTTCTCCCTGACATTTTTTGCTGTTGTCCTGATTTTCTGCATAGTTTTCTTTCTCATACTTAGCCTGGCATGGTCAGTGTTACCAAGCCAGAGGGAGTCAGATCCCATGTGAGAAATCTCCATTACGCCATAGTGATTTCCCGGCCCATGTTTCATTTTTCTGTGCATATTTTTTACTGAAATGTTCTGCTCCTGTCCAGAATCCTACTTTTAGAAAGCGCTGTATTCCTTATCTTTAACACATAGAATCAGATCATTGAAATAATTTTATCCAAAGAAATGTTAGATAATAAGCAGCTGTCCAAGGAGTTTGGAATGTACACAAAGGATTCATTCATTTTTGTCTCTCCTTCCCTTTTCTGCTCCCGAGGCCTCTGTGTATTACAGAGTATGGACAAGTGTGAAGCTTTAGTGTGTCTCGATACAGTTGTTCTATTGTGATGGTTGAAAAATAAGAGTTAGTTGAGTATGAGGATAGAGAAGGTAACCTCTAAAAAAGAAAAAAGAATAAAACTTCTGAAAATAAAGGTGAAGTCCCACTGATTTGCCTGAAGCAAAGAAAGAAAAGAGACTAAAAATGTGAAATAAACAAAAGTCATAAAGGAAGCTAATTGTTTTCGTAGTTTCATTATATGTGAGTAGGCTGAATTTTTTGTTAAAAGACAGACCAAGCCAGCATTGTTTTGTTTGTTGTTTGTTTTTAAAGAAAACAGGTGAAGTTTAATGGAGGAAGAGATACATAAACACATACAGTTTGCCAAAATTGCCATATTTGCTCAGTACTACTGAAGATTCAGGAGAGAACAGATTGTGTTCAATCACAGATTGTGACAGCTCCTTTGGAAAGCAATCTAGATAGATGTGCAAAATACTGAACTAAAATAGTTGACCCAGCAAAATATCCTCTTTCTGTGAATCTACCCTACAGAATGCAAATGTAAGAACCCATGAAATACATGTAAATATGCTGAAACATCATTTTCCAACATGGCTACTATAGTACATATTTCATAAGGCTGGTTGAAGGATTAATTGCAATTATAAATTTAATTTACTTGTCATCATTCCAGTATATAATAAATACACTGTGAATGATAGCAACTATGACCAAATAAGTATAAATTTTAACAAAGTTTTACTATATATGCAAATTTCTTAGTAAACATTTTTATTTGTTATGTGGTTGTCAGTTTTTTCATTGCTCTGCAAATACTCTAGACAAACCAAGTTGGAAGAAAGGTTTAATTTTTGTTCCTGGATAATGAAGTTTCAGTTCATAGTTGATTGGTTCCATTATTTGGGGGCCTGTGTTGAGGCAGAACATCATGACAAGGAGCACGTGGTGATCAAAATATTCACATCACAGGGGCCGGGAGAGAGTGAGACAGAGAGAGAGAGAGAGAAAGGAGAAAGAGAGGAGAGAAAGGAGAGAGAGAGGAGGGAGAGAAAGGAGAGAGAGAGAGGAAAGAGAGAGAGAGACAGAGAAAGGAGAGAGAGACACAGAGAGAGGAGAGAAAAGAGAGAGATTGAGATTCCCTTCAAAGGCAAACCTCTACCATAATTAGATAACTTTCTTCCACGAAGCCCCACATCTTAAAGCTTTCACCACCTCCCAGTAATGCCACAGGGTGGTGACCCAACTTTTAACACATGGGCTTTGGGGTACATTTAAAATCCAAACCATTTCAGTTTACAAATTCTTTTCTCCTTTATCTAAGATCTGGAGACTGAGTACTGGAAATACATAAGAATGGAATGGTAGAACATATCACCAATTGAAACACTAAAATGATTATAAAAATCCCTCTGATGTGATGATTGAATCAATGAGAAGAGAATAAAAATTCCCTTTTATGTAATTTCTATATATCATAATTTTTTTGAAAGTGAGAGTTGGTCTACTCAATACTGAAAAAGTTTCTTATAGCAACAGAAATCAATCATCTGATATCACTGTTGATGTTCATAGAGCTCCTTCTGTGTCATCTGCAGTCTCTGACATGCTCACATCTGTCAACCTGTTTATGTCTCACCTGCTTAGCTGTTTGACAGTTTCCTTATGGACGACACCCAAAACCCTGTTTACCCCCACTCAAACCTTCTCTATCACATGCAACAATCTCATCACACCATTGCAAGTTCCTTACTTATTCCAAGTAGTCACTTATCCAATGTCAATTTCCAAACTTTGGCATTAATAAGAATCATCTGCATCTCAAAAAGCTAAACTTAGAATCCTTTATAGTCCAGCCATCCCACACCTGTGTATGCATCCAAAGGAAATGAGATTAGTATATCAAAGAGATACCTGCACTCCCATGTTTATTTCACCATTACTCAAGGTATGATATCAGTCAAGGTGCCCATGGACAAAAGAAAGGATAAAGATATATATATATCCTTTATACATACAATGAATTACTTGGTTACTTTTCTCTTGTTGCTCAGACAAAACATCTGACACCCAAAATGAAGGAAGAAACTGTTTACTTGGCTTACAGTTTTATGGAGGTTTCAGTCCATACTCAGCTGGTTCCAAGGCAGAGTGGTGTGACTGAGGGTCAACTATTCATGGCAGCTGTGGCAGATACCAGAAGAGACCAGAGAAAAAAGGCAAAAGGGAGGAACATGTCCCTTTCACTGTCTTATATTGTAAGCCATCTACCTGTACCAGGGTGGGTACAGCACTCACACTGCCAATCCCAGCATTAGACAATGAGCCAATCACAAACTGTAGATTCAGCCACCTCCATGAAGCTTTGGGGGGACATCCAGACACACACTATAACAGTGGGATATTATTCAGCTGTAAAAAAAATCATTTTTGTGGCAACACCCACGGAACAGGAGGACATAATAAGTGAAATAAGCCAGGAACAGAAAGGCAAAGACTACATATTTTCACTTACATATGAAAGCTAAGATTTCACAGAGGGTAGAATAATGGTTGCTAGAGGATAGGAAGTATAGGTATGAAAGAGGTAATCAACACAAAAACACAGGAAGAACCAAGTTCTAGTGTTCTAAACACAGTAGGGAGACTATACTTCACAATTATATATTTTATAAAGAACTAGAAGAGAGGAATTTGAAGTGTGCCAACAGAAAAAGATGCTAAATGTTTAGGAGTAATATTAATTACCTTGATTTGGTCATTACACATTGTGCATACACATTGAATTGTCATGTTGTATGCTATAAATATGTATATTTGTCATCTGTCAGTTAAAAAAATCAGAATCATCCAACACTTTCAGTACATATTCCTGGATTTCTGCTGTAGTCATTGGATTTGGTGAGTCAGTGGTAAAGCACAGGGCTGGTTTTGTTTTGCTTTGTTTTTGCAGTACTTGAGATGGAAATCAGGCCCTTGAATGTGCTAGGCAAGTGTTCCACTACTGAACCACATCCACAGCTCAGGATTCTGCTTTTTTAGCAGAACAAATCCTCAGGGAATTTTTGTGCAAGTGATCCAGTGGCCACATTCGGGAAAACAAAACAAAACAAAACACTGCTTTTAAAAATGGTATAAATCCTTGTCCTACAGATCAGCAGCATCTGCGGTCTATGGAGCTTGTCAAAAATGCAGTATCATAAGCCCTACCACCAGCCTTCTGAGTTAGAAACTACATTTTAACAACATTCTCAGATGACCCATGGGTATGTTAAATTTTGTGACTTATTGGTTGAATCATGTAGAACTACGTAGACCACATATTTCAGTAAGGGTCTTAACACTACTTTGAGGCTTCACATTTTATAGCTCTTACTGAGAAATATTCTATACCATTCAAAAATTCCCCAGTCTGATTTCCTCTCTAAAGTATGAAGATTTCTGACTGAGATCTTATATTCTCCTTTTTCAACATCCTCTAGGGAGGTTGTACAGTCACCAGGAAAAGGATGTAGTATTTGTAGTCCAATAAAATTTTCTTAACTGTACATTTTACACATTGGGTCTATGTGCTCACTGAATTTGCACATCTTGTTTGCTTAAGGTAAGACATGGGGGTCATGTCCCAAACAAACATCTCATCTTCACTGATGAAATCAGGAAGGTGTTTCTGGTGTCAAAGTGATGGAACATCTCATCCACAGGGAGGGACTCAAGTCCTCAGCCATGAAGAGCAAGAACATCTGTTCTGCTCATGATCCTTCCTGCTGGCTGGGCTGAGATGGCGGGGGCGGTCAGCACTATGAAGACAGTGCTGAGCAGAAAGGTCCTGTTACAGTCATCAAAAGAAGCTGGCAGTAGAATGCAGGATACATCCACAGGGAATAAACACAGAGTTATGAAAAATGATTACCAATAAAATTGTGAGCTAGAAGGGCCTACAGACTGGGACAGACCCTGGACTTTTTTTTTTTTTTTTTCTAGTTTATTTTTACTCGTTGGAAAAAGACTAAGAATATTCTAAAAAGAACATTTTCATTATGTGAAAAAATCTGGAAGAATAAAGACACAGATCAGTTCCAAAGGCATTGTGAATGCTTCACATGTTTTTTAATCAGGCTGGTAACAATTTTTAAAAACAAAACTTGAGGCTGGGGGTGGTGGTGCACATCTGTAATTCTAGCACTTGCTCCCATCTGTAATTCTAGCACTTGCTCCCAACCCACAAGCCTGGTTACTCGGTGAGTTCAAGGCCAGCCTGAACTGCAGAGAGAGACCCTGTCTCAAAATAAATAAATATATAAGTAAGTAAGTACCTGGTTTTTAGCATTTTGCTCTACTTCTCCATTTAAAATCTTCCTTGTTCTCACCTAGTGGGATGTAGGGACAACCCTCAAGGCCACAAGGTTTAGAGCTCATAATAAAGGGGCTGAGCCACCTGCCTACATGAGTTACTTAGGAGACCTCACACATACACAACTGGAACCTGACCTTTAATGAAGCATTCCATAGCTCCACATCCTGCTGCTGCAGCCATGGGACCTCATAAATCAGCAGACTTACTAATGCCCAGCTCATTCAAGGTCAGGGACTCCCTTTAACTGCAGTGCTGGTATGTGAGTCAAGCCATAATCATGCACTTCACTTGCTCCTGTACCTCTTCTGAGCCCAAAGCCAGACGTTCAGATGCGACCCTAGAGGTGGATTAGCACAGGTTTTGCTCTTCACAGGAGGAGAAACTCAATCTCAGGGGTTTACGGGGCTCATCCTGCACAGCTACCAGTGGTCCTGGAGCTCCTGCCCTGCCTGAAGTTTCTTGGGAAGAGGACAGGACACCACAGCCTGTAAGATGGAAGAGGCTGGAGAGGCAGGAAGAGAGTGGAACCCTGAGGAAGTGGTGCCAGGGAGAAGATGGGGCATGTGTGAAGGTGAGACCAGGAAGGCTTTGGTCTCAAAATGTAAAAACCATTAAAGAATTTTAATCAAGACCATGAGGTTATTAGCTGTGAGATGTGAAGAAAGGCACCTAATGTTTCCAGAATCACCTGGAGGAGACGATGTCTTTTCCCCTACTGAAGAACCTAGAAATTCTCAAGTGAGACATAGAATATAACACAGTTATGTCATAGAATGACATAGTTATGTCATAGAACTATCGTAGTTATGACAGTTATGACATAGAATTCTATGACACACTTACGTCATAGAATGTCCTAACTGTGCACTGCATTAGAGCAGTGAATCCTTGCGTTGGCAAAGTGAATCCATTGATGACCAGTGATGCAGCTATCTGGTGCCACTTCTTTGTGTATAAAAAATGTTTCATAGATGAATTCTAAGATCTTTTCTAATACTAACACATTCTGATTCTGAGGTCAGTTTGGAAAATAATTTAGTTTTAATTAGTATACTCTTTTAAACATTCGCTCTTCATGATGGAATCAAGCCAGACAGCTGCACAGGAAAAAATGGTGTTTAAAAATACATTTTGAGAATAAAGGGTTTTTTTTTCCTTTTCCTGGTCCCTGTGGGGTGTGTGTATGTGTGTGTGTGTGTGTGTGTGTGTGTGTGTCCTTTGTTGTGAAAACTGAGCTGGATGCACCTTCATTTCTGGGGCTTTCTAAACACTATGGATGCACTAATATCTGCCTGAGATGGGGCTGCAGGCTTTCACAAGCCAGCTTCAAAAATCTGGCCAAAGTACTGTTCTTGGTGTGACCGTTACTGACATGACCTCAGCTAGATATGTGAAGTGTACTGTTATAAAAAATTATGTGTGCTCTCCTGATTAAATATGATTAGGGGGTCTTCAAAGGTTCAGGAAAAGTCCAGTTAGAGTTCAAACAGTCATATTTGCTCAGGTCTAACACATGGTCCCTATTGTTTCTATTAGGGAGATAGTTTAGGCTCACTTGGCAAACCTGGTTAATGACTGACTAGGTTAAGTGACTCAGATAAAATCCCCACATCTTGACTTGTGGTCAGCCTTGCCTTTCTGAGTATATGTTTGATCTTACAATGGTACCTTTAGACTTTTGACTATTTTTATCTCAGAGTTTGAGTCATCTTTTGTTTCCTGTTGAGGTCTTTATAAAATAAGAAGCAAATATAGAAGTATTTTACACATTTGGGGTATAGTAAAAGAATCAGTAGAACCCACTATTAATGATGTAAATTATAAAAGACATAAAAAGTTATACACTGATTGAACTGAATTCATCAAGGTTTGAGCCCAAATTCCCTCACCTTCAGGCAACTCACTCTGGCCAAGTTGTTCTTACCTCTGGGTGGAGCTTTGTGGTCACCACCTGGGGATGGATGCGAGGAGAAGGAAAGAGGGAAAGGAGGAAGTGGTGTGGAGCTGCAGTGTAGCCTCCGTGGCCCTCAGCTGGACCTTCCGCATTTTCCCAAGGGTGGTGAATTAGTCTAGTCCCTAATCTTTCACATCAGTGAGTGACTGGTTGCTGCCTATCCAGGAAGGAGGAAAGGCTTCTGGTAGCTGAGCTCTGTAGGCTGCACTGAAGCAGCAGGGGAACAAATCCTTCACCTGGTGTCAGAGAATCTCAAGTGTTTCCCAGGGACCTGGAGAAAAAGGGCATCATCCTACTAAGCCAGGGAGGTTCGCCTTGCCCTCAGCTCTCCTGCAGATATGCAGGTGCACACATCCCAGGTGGAGTGCTCTTGGCGTAACCTTAAAGACCTTGCTGAGTACCTCTGAGGCTACTTACCAGCAGAGCTGCCCAGCCCACCTGCCTGGGATTTAGAAATTTGCTCCTCTGTAGGACCTCTTCTCCCTCCAGATACACATTTAGGATGTGAATTCTCTGATGAAAACTCTTGGCCACATAATATCTCTAGAGTCCATAATCTGTTCCTTGGGAAATGGTGATTTCAGACAGCTAGGAACCATCGTGGTGAGTCTGAAAGCTAGTGCAGAAACAATTCCCCCCTGGTATGTTGTTTCTCTACCCGTGTATTCTTTTCAACAAAACATGATGAGATCCTGATAAAACCACAGAGGTACACTGCATGGAACAAAAAATCATTACCAAGGCAAAGCCTAAACAAACTCTCTAGCTTCACTGGCTTTTAGTAGACTTTAAAAAATCACTAGTTTTGGAGATTCTATGGCTAAGTAATACATAATTAGTTTCCCACTGGTTTAGTTGAGGATAACACCTGTCATGTGAGCTACGGTGACAGTTGCCTAGATTACATCCTAGAGACCTGAAGGCCACTTTTGCTAAAACACTGACTTTTCAGTTGAGTCTATGGAAATCGAAAGGGTGATTAAAATGGGATAAAAGGCTTGGCGTCTGTCTTCACATTGTATCTGTCCCTTTGCTCTCTTAACTCTTGAGTCAGGTTCTGTTCAACTCTACACACAGACATCTTGATCATCTAAATCTTTTCCCCATGACTATGACACACAGTGAACCTGACCTCTTGCCTGTGGGAGATGCATGTGGTTTTATTTCTCTCTCCCCTCTTTTCTGCCCCTATCCTTGTACTTCTTCAGAAGCCACAGTAGCCCAAGCACCTCAAGCACTTTTGCCTTATCCCAGGGCCTAGATCCAAGGTGCAGATATTTCGTACAGGATGATTGTGCCAGTTACATGAAAATTCAACAGCCTTTAAGACAAACCAACTATGATTACCAGAGCTTAGAACTGTGCCCTGGCCAGTGGAAATTACCAGACTCTAGCATTAGTTCAAACCAGAAAACTGTAGCTGGGCATGATAGCACATGCCTGTGATCCCAGAACTCAGGAGGCTGAGGCAGGAGGATTGCCCCAAGTTTGAGACCACCCCGGACTACATCATGAGTTCAAGGCCAGCCAGAAATGCACAGACTCTCAAAAAACAAAATAACAACAAAAATCAAACCAGAAAATCAATAAAAACCTGATGTTTTGTTTGTTCTGAGAGTGGTTTGGTCCTTTGTCAGCCATTACTGACTTCCTTCAGCTGTGGTCCCAACTCAGTTAAAGCCGTTTCCCTCCCCATAGTAAAGCTTTGCCCCTGCAGGAATATTTGCAATATACAGCCCTGTCTTGTTTCTTCCATCTTTGGGTCTAAAGATCCTGTTGTCTAGTACCACTTTGCCTTACCTTGGTGACCAACTATCCTGGTTGTTCTGCACTGCCTTGGATTTAGCAGAAAACTCTTTCAGTCACCCTAGAACATATGAACTCAAAGCAGCCACAGCTCTCTGCTTCAGCCTCAGCATGATACGTTTAGGTATGGCCCAAATACCAGTCTTCATGTCCATCACACTTTGGGAACTTGTGCCAAGCCTCGCAAGTGTCCTGGGAAGCTCTAAGCTTGAGTGGTAGCAGAGTGCACTGTGCTGTCACCCCTGAAGTGGGAAGAACAGAATGTGACAGCTGATGTTCCAAGAAAGCTTATCTTAAACCAGAATCTTCAATGTTCCCTGACATCTTATTTAGTCTGGAAGTGGGTAATGGGCTACAGCTTGTGAAACCTGTTTCAAAATGTGATCATTTATCCTTATGTGGGTAAGGCGAGCCCTGTAGGTATGCGTCAAGTGGGAGACTGCCCTTCAAGGGCTGCCAGTAATTGTCAGGCAGGGAGTTGGACAGAAATCTGCTGCTTGCAATTAACTTTCACTGCACCATTGTTTCTTCTATTCCTTTGACTTTCAACCAGAAACTCTAACCTATGTGCATAAAAAAACCCAAGAATCCTGTTACAAATGTAATTTTCTGCCTACATTTCTAAAAAGAGAAGCACAAATAAAAACTTAAGATTCTACTGCTAGCTTGTCAAGTTGGCAAACATCTAGCACGCTGTTGACAACACAGGGAGAAACACATTCTCATGAATGGTTGGCATTGTCCCTGTGGGGAGCCACTGGGCAGGACCAGTAGACTACAGATGAATCTACACTTTGATCTAGAAGCCCACTTCTGATAAGCTATCCAACAGATACACCTCTACAGATAGTAAATGCCATATGCATAGTAAGTAATATAACATCATATTTGTCTCGTTGTAATAGCAAATAGGTTGGAAATCACTTAAGATATTTCAGCCAAAAGTGCCAATATATCTATTGTACAAACTAAGGAAATACTGATTATTAAGCCCCAGTCAATCCACACAATGGAATATCATACAGTATAAAAGACTGTGAGTATCTACTCCTAATATGAAGATAACTTTGGATTCAGTATAAGTGGAAAAAATTCATAGGATGCATATAAATACATGTGCAAATATACACCTAGTTTTGCAAGAAAAGGGAAATACCAAGTGAGGTGTACCTTTCCAAAAGATACATTCAAGTCCTACTCCTTGGTACCTGTGAACCTGGCCTTGTTTTGAAACACAGTCTTTACAGATGCAATTCAGTTGAAATGAGATCATCCTGGATTAGGGTAGCCCCCAGTTCAGTAGAGGAAAATCTGGGTACAGAGATGTACATGTGCTTGCACACACACCCCCAACACACACACACACACATACACACACACGAAAGTTCATGTGATTACAGGGTATAAAGCATGACATACAAACCAAGCTACTCTGTGTATCATTGCCAGCAGTCACTAATACTTAGGAAGAGGTAGAAGGTATGCTTTCTTAGAGTTTCCAGGAACACAGTCCTACTGATTCTTTGATTTTGGCTTTCTGAATTCCGGAACTGTTGGGGAATAAATTTCTATTGTTTAAAGTGACTGAGTTTATGGTAATTTGTGGTAGTCATGGAAAATTGATTCAAATGGTGGGAGGAAAAAAAAAGTAAAGACAAAACTAACTTCAGGCCTGAAAAGCTGATGATAGCATGGCTAGCACTAAAGGTGGGGAAAGCTGTTTGCAAATTTAGAAAGGAGAAAAGGCTCTATTTTAACTCATCAGATTTTAGGCACAAATAGCACAGCAGGCAGAGAGTCAAAACTGCTAGAATCTGTGAGTAAACACTATTGATGTTGTAAGAGGAACCAGTGTATATTTTATCGATTGCTATGTAGTGATTGAAGCCATTTAATTCCACAGCCTGGGCCTCTCTAGGTGATAAGGAGACAGAAGAATAACCCCTGCCTCAAGAAGTTTATGTAGCATAATTGAGACATGGGACTTGTACATGTGAAACATAATCTTGAAAAGAATGAACACATGGAAATCAGACATAAGTTTAAACTATGGAGAAGGTGTCATGCTGGTAAATGTTTAATAACCTAATCTTCCAAAGCATTTGATTTGCATTGTTTGACAATTTCTGTGATGTAAATATTCCTGCAACAGCCAATTCCAAGCACTGGCATTGTGTCCCTGGCCATGGGGTAAGAGGAGATGCTAAAGGCAGCTCCTGAGGTCAGTGTGAGCTGGTGCCACCTGGCTCCAGCAGCACCCTCTGAAGAAAGAAAGGGGACTCTCAGCAGGGTACGAAGACTGGGCAGGAAAGGGAAAGGAAAGCACTTTCTTCAGGAAGAAGCCTGAGTGAGGAGCAGGTAAGGAAATAGGCTGGCCAAGAAGCCAGAAGGAGCAGGTCCAGCCCTCAGCTCTTATTGGCTGCGTGATCTGAGCCTCAGTTTATGCAACTGCAACATAGTACCACGACATCATTAATATTCACCCACAGATCCCATCAGTTCCTACCCTTCTGCCTTTTGTACCATTTGTACCTAAACTTTGGTGAGTTAAAATAGAGCTTCTTATACTTTCTAGATCTTAGAAAGCCTTAGTGCTGGCCACACCATCAGTTTTTCAGGCCCGGAGTTACTTTTGTCTCATTAATATTTTTTCCTTCTGCCATCTAAAAATCAATTTTCCATGACTGACACAAACTACCATAAACTAGGTGACATTAAATAACAGAAATTTATTCCCTAACAGTTCTGGAACCCAGAAACCCACAATCAAAATGTCAGCAGGACTGTGCTCCTTCTGAAGGCTCTTTTCGTGGTCATGATGCTTGATACATAGTAGATACTTAAAAATGTTAAGCTTCCCTAAGCAGGGATCTGAGTAGTTTCATTGCAGTTGTTTTGTAGGGTTATGCTAGTAGATAAAGCTCCAAGATGTCTACAAATATGTATTTAATATGTGTACATATACACAAGTGTGCATGGGCATGCATACATATACACATAGTTCTCCACTGTTTGACAAAGCTACTTAGGCACACAGAGATACTAATTCTCCTTGACTGTAGGCTAGGGGCTCTCAGAATATCATTGCTGTTTAGTTGTTCAAGGACATCTGAGGGATAAGAGCCGGAGAGACTTAGGAGAGAAACATCCTGCCAAGGCCTTTGAGGCTACAAACTACCGCAGCACGACCAGAAAAAGTGCTCCCGTGAAGATGGGTTCCTTCCAGACTTGTTGACAAAAGGAAGTTTAGGTCAACGTGTATCTTTCAGCAAACAACAGGAAAGCAAGAGTCACTCCATATTCTGCTAGGTTGACACGCAATCATTTCAGAAAGTGGAGTAAATTTCTGACACTGAACAAAAGAGCGGGTCTTTGAGGATACAGCCAAATCAGGCAGGGGCATCTTGAATGTGTCCTTTTCTTCTGGCTGAGTCCCTGCATAGAGAAAAAGAATAACTTCATGGTTTGGTTGTTTCTTGTGTGTCAATTAATTCAAAATTAAATTCTTTGGCTACAAATTCAAGTGTATATCTTGGCTCCTTAAGGAGCCAGGCTGATAAGCAGACTACCCTGAACCACTCATCACTGCTAGAAATTACTGTGAAAATGATCATAATTTTATGTTTCAAAAATACCTATTATAATCCTTGTGCATTCAAGGAAATTGTAGGTACTTCTTACATTATTATGTCAAAATTTGCAAAGATCGGGTGTTTGTGACAGGAAGCCAACACTGCCACAAGCCAAGAATGATCTGTGATGAGGACAAACAGAAAAACACCCAGGACCCAGCGGTCAAGACCATTCCCAGCAAGAAGAGCTTTAACGGTGCAAGTAGGTGAGTGGGTTTGGAAAGATGTTTAGCATCAGGGGAAGGGCAGACCAAGAAAGAGGAATAATCAAATATGGTTAGAGAGCAAAGATTGCAAATGTACAAGCCTGGGGGGAAAAGCAGTTACTGGTCAGACAGGAAGCAGACCAGGCCACACCCAATCTGTGGGCTTGACACAAAAGTCATAGATAATAGGTGTTGGGACCATATGGGAACTTCACACCATTGACTTTCCACCTAGGATGTATATGTGAAGGAAACTAGACAGGGCTTGTAGAATGGGGTGGATGCAGGGCTGCGTCAGCAATAGAGAACAGGGAAACTGGGGAGAAGCTGGCAAATCCAACAGGTTGAAATGCTAGTGCATGTTTTACACCATTGTGTTGAAGCTGTCATTGGAAATTCTATTTAACCAAGCGCTTCCCCTTTCTAGGTATCTTCCTGGAAGAGTTAAAGTTATCATATTATAGTGATACATGCGAACCTGTATTTATAGCAGTACAATTCATAACTGCTAAATCTTGGAAGGAGCCCATATATCCAGCCATCAACAGCTGGATGGGTAAAGAAAATGTGGTGTTTATAGACCATGGAGTACTACTGCTATAAAGAAAGACAAACTCAAGCCATTTGTAGGAAAATGGATGCACCTTGAGACGAACATGTGAAGTGTAAAAAATCAGCCATACAAGCTTAAATAGCTCACGGTTTCTCTTATATAAGAAACCCAAATCACAAATAAGGAGCAAAATGAAAGATGGATAATAGGAAGGTGGAGGATAGATTTCGAAGAATTACAATAGGTGGGGAAGAGCTGTTGCTGAGGTCCGCAGCTAGAATTTCTCTTTCTCCAGAGAAACTTGTCTTTTATTTAGGATTTTCAACTGACCGGACAAGGTCTACCTGTATTATCAAGGGCAACCTCCTCTCCTTAAAGTCAATGTTAACCGTGTTTACAAGACGCATTCACACAACACCTAGATTAGTAATTGATTAACTTGCATCAATAGCCCAGCTGAATTAGCACATACAATTAATATCACTCCTCCAAAATGTATGTACTTCTTTTATACATGAAGATAAGGACCGAGAAATCAAAGGAAGTAGAGCTCTTTTCTGCAATGAAGGACTCCCTTCAGGGTGAGGAATGATGCTGGGCTTTTGCTGCACCATGTGAGATTTCTCTGGCTGTGGCTCTGCTCTGCTTTAGGCCCGGTGGCCTCCCCTAGACCTTGGTTCCTCATCCTGGGTTTTTATAAGGGAAGGATGGGAGACATCATGTTATTTGATTCTCACTGTTTTTCAGGAATTTTACTTTCATAAACGAATCCACAGCTCTGTCTGCTTCCTATCATTGCCCCAAATGGGATCTTCACCTTCAGAGCTGGAGAAGCATTAGCTGTTCTGACTGTCATCCCACTGCTTCCACACTCTGCCTCTGCATAAACATTAATGACCATGATCTCAGAAGTCCTGCTTTTATGGGGCCTCCTGCTCCCCAGCCTCGGGAGTTCTGTGGGAATGGAACTGGGTCAGTGATTTAATATACTGGACCAGCGGCCCTGGAGACTCAGGTGATGCCAATAGCCTCTCTTGTCTCATTGTGTAATCTGCTTGCTTATAAACTTTGAAAATATTTCCTAATGATGGCCATTTTCAAGAAACAGCTATGACCAATACTTAGAGAGTAATTTTCTCTAATAAAGTGCGTTACTCAGAAGTATATTCACCCAGCAGACAAGAGCCTATAATTTCAATATTTTCCTTTCCCCCCCTTATCTTACATTCTTTCTTTTTATCCTTGTGTTGCTTTCCCTGCTCTACTTTGGCTCTTTGATGATTATACTCTACAGATTTTGTAGGTATGAATAGAAGCTTTTTAAAAATTTTTTTATTTTAAAGAGAGTAAAACAAAAGAGGGCAGAACAGAGCAGATCAGAACAAGACAACATAGGCAACACAGTACTTTACATTAAAACAACCAGACATTAACAGTAGCTATCACCATATCTCTTTCTCTGCTATAGTTGAGCATAGTTTCAAATACAATAATATCAAACATAACAAAATATTATAAAACCATTCAAAGAGTGAAAGAATTACAGGGCATTCTGAACCGAATAACAGAGAATGATCAATGGGTACTATAATATCTCATTTTCGATAAAAAAAATTTGTTTATACTATCACACATATTCAAATCCCAATAAGACACAATGTGATAGATAGAACCAATGGCAGTAGAAGAATAGAAGCATGGTAGGACTTCTAAGAAGGATGGTATTAAATCAGCAATAGCGGTCATAATGTGTTGTTCTCTTCAAAACAACTGTTCATAGCATCACGTATAATAAAGTCAAACAAAACAGAATAAAACCATTCCAACTGATGAATGAAAACATTGAAAGGCTTCAAAGCTATGAGATGGGGACTCATGCTTACCATAAAATCTTATATACTCTTATCAACTCTCATACTAGGGAGACTATATGGTATTTACACATGTGAGTCTGGTTTATTTCGCTTATGAGTATGGTCTCAAGTCATGTCTTGAATATAAGCTTTTGATTTAGAGTCTTTACTAAAATATTTTCCCACGGTCACTACCTTTAATGCTACCATATACAATGATCTGCTGTTATATTTTATTAATGGATTGTCTGCTTCTTGGAATCAATCATAACAACAACAGATGGATTGAGATAAAAGGTGACATGGTGAGGCCACAAGTTATTATTTACTTGATTGGTCTCCTCTTGCTATCAGGTGCAAAGTGAGACCTAGGATTTAGTACAGAACCAAAGAGATTTAGTCCCTGGCTCCAGGAACAATCAGTCTAACCAAACTTCTTTTATTTACACTCCTGGTTAGGTTCTTATTGTTCTGAATCTTGGATAAGAGAAAATTCAGAGAAAAGATGAAAGATTGGAAAATTGGAGTGATAAAAGAAGTAAATCTCAAGAATCATATTGAGGTTATAATATGGAAACTGTTATCAAAGCCTTACTGTGTTTGCTTAAATTAGGAAAATTCATGTGAAAAATTCTTTCAAGCTCTGGATCAGTTGAGTGGAAAAAATAAGAGTCTGAAAGTTGGGCTGGGGATTTAGCTCAGTGGCATAAGCGCCTGCCTTGCAAGTGTGAGGTCATGAATTTAATCCCTGGTACCGGAAAAAAAAAGAGTTTGAAAGTTTCTTATCCTTAATGACTTCTTATTAGAATGGGAAATTATTTACCTCAACTTATTTTAAGAGTACAGATAATAACATTAATGCAGTATTTATTCTTTATTCAGCATCAGACCTTATATTAAATGTGTTATATACATTAACTCATTAAATCTTCACAAAAATTTAATGACATAGGTCCTGTGTTTAGCTAAGGAAAGTACCACATGATGAGGTTAAGTAAATTGCTCACAATCACACACTAATACGTAATGGAGCTACAATACAAAAACTCTCAAGCACCATAACTCTGCCTAGCTTTTGGATAAAACCCCCCAAATACAGCACTTCTCTTACACATATAATCATCATGTTTTCTCCATTAAACAGAAAGGGTTTTTGCACCTTGTCAGGTATTATGAAAGATGTAAACTGTATTTTTGGTTGTCCTCTATTTCTGTTGTAGATTGGAAGCTTCCTTCTGGTAGGCAGGATGTGATGATGCATTTATATTTTTACGTTCATTGGTAGTAGAATAACAATTTACATCATTTTGCTGAAATGCTAACTACTATGGAATTTATCACACTTCTAATGCAATTTGGGCAATGATATTTGTTCTCTTGGGTAATCGCATGACAATCACCATGTGACATATCTTTTCAAGAGCCTTTGGCAGGTAGTATTGCCCAATGTCCTGAATCTGAACCCATTTGCCTAGTTTCCTCTTCTGCCTGCAACTCCTTTCCCACCCAAGTTCTCACCACTCTCCTTGGCCTCCCTAACCTCCCACAGCGCTTCACTGCCTTCCTGTGCATTTGCTTATTGATCATACAGCTTTTCTTGTCCCCTCACTCAGTGCCTCTCAAACTTTGGTGAGCATAAGTATTTTCTATTTCCTAAAAAAAAAAAAAATTACCCTGTGTTCCTGAGATTTCACCTCTGGGTATATATCCAAAGAATTGAAAGCAGAGTCTCAAAGAGACATTTGTGATTGTTGTGGCCACATACTATAGTAAGATTTAAACTGGACATATTATTTGTTTCAGTAAGCTATTATATAAAATGCCAAAAATTGGGGCTGGGGATTTAGCTCAGTGGCACAGGCACCTGCCTGGCAAGTGTGAGGTCGTGAGTTCTATCCCCAGTACCAAAAAAAAAAAAAAAAAAAAAAAAACCTATATATAGAGAGTACTTTAAGAAGAGATCTATACCTAAAGCTGTTTTGCATATATAAATGCTTAGCTTTTTTTTTGGTAAAATGCAGCATACTCTCACATTTCTGTATAATCTTTGTGATCAGATGTTTAAAATTATTTCAAATACTTCATTAAAATTATTATTTTATTACAAGAAAAAACGAGACATTTGTAAACCCTTGTTCATAGCTTTACTGTCACAGTTGACCAAAGGGAGCAATCCAAGTGTCCATCAATGGATGAATAAATAGGCAAAATGTGTCCATGTGCGACAATGGAATATTATTCAGCCTTAAAAAGGAAGGAAATTCTGATGCATGCTGCAACATAGATTAAGGTTGAGGACTTTATGCCACATGAAGGACCCCTAAATGAATCAAGTATATGAAGACAAAGTAGAGGAAAGTTGCCAGAGGAAGGGGAAAGTTGTGGGTACATAGTGTTTGTTTTGCAAGATAGGAAGTGTTCTGCAAATTGGCAATGCAGCAATGTGAGTGTACTTCACGGTATTAACAATGGTATCTTTTATGTTACCTATATTTTACCATAATTTTTTTAAAAAGAATCATCTGGGAAGCAGATGTAAAACAAAGGTTCCTAGGCCCACCTATGATATTCCCATTTGGGAATTTTGGGGGGGATCTGGGTGAGAGAAGGGAAGAAAGTCTCATCCTAACGATCACTCCCAGGTGCTTTAGAGGCAGGTAGATTTCAGATGGGACTGAGTGTGTTCTGGGTGCTATGGTCATAGATGGTGATAGATTTCAGGGCAAATTTAAAGGAGTCTCTAGCTTTTGCAGTATTGTTTTTAAAGCCTTAAAGTACAGTCTACTTGCTTCTAAGTGAAGGGGAAGGAATTGTATCTCATAAATGCTCAATATTTAACTTTGACCCAAATTGATATTATGTATGTTTTGTACAGAATGTAACTGAAGCTAAAAAATTGCATAAATTGCCCATGATTGATGGATCACAGAGATAAAAGGTAGAACTAAAGTTAAAATATGAATGAGATGTTACTGCGTATTCACCACACCATTTCCTATTTGGGGGGATCCAGGGAGACCAGACATCCGAGTTCAGTTGATCTTGAAATTTGATTCCTGCCATGTGACTGATCTCTGGACTATGCCAAAGGACCTCCAGACCCAGCCCTACCCCGCTCAGCCCACAGTTCTCCCTCATCCTTCCATGGCAAACCTGAAAGAACTGAGTTTCCAGTCAGTCCTATAAGACAGAAAGGAGCCTCCAGACCTGCCCCAGACTGAAGGTGAGGAAGAAATGAATGTTGACTGAATTAACCACTTTGATCTCACAATGCATTTTTTTATTGCAGCATGACCTGTTTCATCCTAACTAAATTCATACCCTTGGCTACTCTCTGTGACAGTGGCTATCTCTGAACACCAGTTCATAAATTCCTTTTGTGTCTCTAGCAGCATTAACAATAATGCTAAATTTACAGCAGCCGTTGCCCTCAAAAGTATTTTAGCACTGATGTGGTTTACAGGGGTGATGAAAATCCCAGGCTGAAAGAGAAAGAGATGGAAAACCCCACTACACTGGAAGGTTGAAGCAGCTCCAAGATAATCATTTAAGTAATTTTAACTTCAATTTCCTACTCCCACCTTCTGTCCCTAATATTTTGTCTCAACTTGCTGCCATTATTTTTCTAAACCTCCAGAAAATTTAGTTTCAATTTTAGCAAATAAAATGTAAAACAAAACATGTAAGGAACAGGCTAATGATTATTTATAAATAACTTGTTGTCAAATGAGATCAGTGCTCAGAGTTGAGCTCATGTAGGAAAAATTAGATCCATTCCTAAATAAGCAAAACGAGCTCAAGGCCACTGCCAAACTAGCGGCTCTGATGAACACATGGACTGAGACACGAACACGGGAAATGAAAGTGGGAGGCTTGTATTGGGCCAAGTGGAAGCCATGATGACAAAGACAGCTTCCCAAACCTGAAATGCACCAATTTATTGTTTTGCAAACTATCATCTTAGTGTTGTATTTTCTTTTTGCTACTTGTGCATGTGGCAAAGATAACAGTGATTCTTGGTGCATATTTTCTCCCTTTTCTTCAGTGATGTGACCATCAGTACTTAGCTGAGTATATGGCTGTACTAAATGTAGACTGTGTTTTTAAGTCTCATATGCACCTGTTAGTAGCCAAGTAATTATATTCAGGTTCATGGGACACAATAGAAAGGATAGCCACATGACCCAAAATAGACCCTTAGGTTTGGGGGTTGGTAGAGGCAAGGAAGGTCCTTTTTCTTTTGTTTATGTAGGGTAGATATGATTGTTTCTATGCCATCTTAGACCGTGAGGATGAGGACCAGCTAGATAAGGGCCAGAGACAGAAACTGCAGGCACCTGTACCTGGTAATCTTAGAGCCCCCAAGAAAACACTTTAAGCTCACACATTTTGTGAGAGTCATGTGTACTCTGTACCTTTTGATCACGTGAAAGCTGCCATAACTTGGGATTTTTAAAGTCAGTGGCAATTTGGTTCTAACTAATACAGAGCACAGGTCTAATGGTTTGGTTGAATGCCTTGTTTATGATCTAAAGTGCACACACTTGGTTCATAATGCAGGCAAAGGCAAGTGATGTATATATGTCAATTGAATTTTTTTAAAAAAAATGGTTGAGTGTTGAAAATCTTGTGTTGAGAATCTTACCGCTGAATATTTGTACCTGGAAAAGTGTAAATACATGTTGGACTCATAATCTTTTATCGTAGTGTACACTTTAAGCCCCTATCAAAATAACAAAAAAGAAATAACACAAAAGTCTTCAAGCCCACTGTAATGTGACAGGAATCGCATGCTTTGTCAAAGAACAAATATGTGCATCTCAGCCTGGTTTTCCCCTTCATAGCAGAATCAGATGAGTTATATAAACAATTTAATTCAATAATCATTTTTTTAGATGGCTACTATTTTGGCTCTGTGCAAACCTCTGGTGACATGAAGATCAATGAGACCTGGCCTGGGCAGCAAGAAGCACAGTCCAAGGGCGGCCACGGGACTGGGCAAACATGAGATGGTACACAGGAATTATTGTTGTCTCTAGGTCACATTATGTCCCAGGTCCTGAGGAAGCACAGAGGAAAACAGCTAATCATACTTGGGATGAGAGGAGACATCTAAGTCTTATGGGATGAACAGAATTTCTCAAGGCAGAGGGCAGTGGTGGTAAACCTATGGCATGCATGCTATTTATTTTTCTCTTAAAACAATAGATGTTAATGTAGGAGGTGTGTTTTCTAAATTAAAATCTAAATACTCAGGTTTAATTGCAGTGTCAGCACTGTGTGATAAATAAGTGGGTTTTGGGATGCAGTTTTGGCACCGTTTCTAAAAGGTTCACCATCACTAGCATAGAAGGTAGAGAAGATGTTTCAGAGCAGGAGTAGCAAGTACACAGAACAAGTGGGTTAAATGTGCATGATCTTCTGTGAATGATCGTGGGTGAGGCACAAGTGTGAGATCTCAACCAATATTCGTGGCAGCCATGAGAATATGTGCTTTGGTCCTTGAACATAGGATGTCAGCAGCACATGATAGCACATACCACCCACACTGACACTGAGACAGTTTGTGAGCTCTTGAAATGTATGTTAGAAGACACAGTTTTCTGTTTGCAGCTAGTGAGTGGGTAGAACATATTGCTTATGAATTTCCGAAATCTCCTTACTGTGCTCCAGATAGAGTCCAACCCACAGTGAGCCCTTCTAGCCCATCCTCAAGCCGACACTAATGTGCATTTCCAGGCTCATCTTTCACCACACTCCCTCTCTTCGTGCTCCAATTGCAGCTGCAGTGCCAGATGAAGTAGCTTCAAAAACAGATTTACATGGCTTTAGGTCCAAGGTATGCAGTTATTGAGCTGGTGACTGCTTTCCTTCTCACCCTTGTTAGACTGAAAGCTCAGCAGTAATCTTGTCCATATAGGGCAGATGAAAATATACATTTACAAGCTGCCCCTGAGCTGTATAAACTCTCCTGACATCTGCATTAATATATCTAAAGAGGTATATTATGAACCACCCAGACCTATCACACTAACCCCCACACTAATCCCAGTGACATTATCAGATGATGACACTTTGTTATCATTGTGTTAACTATGCAGTAAGAAATGGTTAATTCATTGCAAGCCTTTGTATGTGCCATAAAGTAAGAAGAAGAAAAAATCTGAGGATTCAGGAGAATACCACATCAGTGAAATGTTTAGGGTATGCATGAACATTCCACCAAATTATAAGACAAATCATTGCAATAGTCATTTCTCAACACAGAGAAGGTAACACCGTTACCGCTCTGGATCCACCATCTTTCACAGTAGAGGATGCTGTCTCACTCATTTACTAAGTGCTCTGGGAAGTATAAGATTTGAACCAGGCCTAGAACAAGGAAGGGCTCTGCATAAATCCAAACAGAATGGCAAATGTCTCTGCTACTTAGGCCATTTGACCCAGCAGACAGTGTGGCACTAGATGTATATGACCTGGGAAAAGTCATTATGTGGAATTTAAGCAAAACTCAACAGGAGACTCTCCATGTAGATCCTAGAGTTCTAGACCTAGATCTCTTTCTGTAGGAGAGAATTCTACAGCATTTGAGAACCACCTTTTGGTATACTACTTGTCTCTAGTACCTACATGTGTTGGGGAAAGGGTCCTCCATCAGAGGACCAGAAAAGTAACTTTAAATTTTATACTATGACAGTCAACCTGCTGTTTCAATTTTCTTGCTCCAACAGACAGATTACAAGAAAAGGAGTCAACACAGTAGAAGAGGTAATGTAGGTAATTGATAGTAATTGCTCAGAGGTAGAAGGACTATGGTTACCACAGGTCAGAAGAAAAGCATGTAACCATCAACTAAGTGATTCTCTGCCATATCTCTTGCTGCTTCTTTTCTCAACTTTGAAGGTAAATGGAGAAAACCAGCCACAGAATTGTAAGAACATGATGATCACGCATATAGTCAACTGCTTTTCAACAGAGGTGCCAATGGAGGAAAGGGAAATTTTTTTTTTCAAAAACTGCTGAAACAACAAGAAGTTCATATGGATAAAATGCAAAAGTAACAATCCACACTGAGCACAGAACCTCACTGAAAGAGTTTCCAATGACCAATGTTGGAATAATTTTGAGCAACACAATCAAATAGTACTGGGTTATAATCTAAAGTATAAAATAAATGTTTATGAGTTTGTGCTGATATAAACAAATGGTTGGATAGATAGATAGATAGATAGATAAGAAGGGAAGGATTAATTCTCCTAGGGAGAATTCCAAATAAGTCATGAAGATATCCCACCTAAAGGGAGGAAGCATAATTCTAACTCCTTAATTATGGGTAACATAGTACCTTTCATGTAAAGAATGTAGTACAGAAAAACAGAAAAAGGGTAACTTTCCACTGGAGAAATCTAACAAGCTATTCTAGTCAAATGATAAAGGTAATGGGTGGGTGGGATCCTGGAGTAGAAAAAGACAGCAGTGAAATCAAGGTTAACTTAGTCAGCTATCAACTTTAGGTAATAATAATTTGTCAATATTGGTTCACTAAGTGTAACAATGTACCATACTTATATTAAGGAAGCTGAAAGTGGGATGCATGATGATCCTCTGTATTCTCTGCTCAATCTTTCTGTATATCTCCAAAATATGAAGTCTGTTAACAAAAAATCAGAGGTTTTCTCTTATTTTACATTATATACAAAAATTAATTCAAGACGAATCATATAATTAATTATAAAACCAAAACTTAAAACTTTCAGAAAATAATAGGAGAAAATCTTTGCGACTGTGGTTTAGGCAAAAATTTCTTAGGATGCAAAAAAAGCACAAATCATAAAAGAAAAAATAGATAAATCAGAATTATCCATTTTCAAAATTAAAAACTGATTTTCAAAAGATATTAAGAAAACAAAAAGTGATAAACCAAAAGAAAATGCTCTCAATATATATAATTAACAAAGTTTTTGCATCTGAAATACATTAGGAACTTTTACAACTCAATGAAAAGGAAAAAAACCACTATAATTTAAAGGGAGTAAAGAATGATCTTTGTAATAAATGGAAAGTAATTTATCAATTTCTTATAAACAAGCCTTTATTATATGATCCAGCAAGTTCCACTTTTAGGTTATCACATAAGAAAAATGAAAATGTACATCTTTACAACCACTTGTAAACACCTCTTCATAACAGCCTTGTTCATAGTAGCCAAATATAAATGCCCATCCCCTCGAGGTCTGGAGTTCATGTATTTTAATCCCAGGGAAAGTAATTGAAATTCTTGTGAGTAAATTCCAACCTACCACTTCCAATGTAACCCACAGCAAGAAAAGAAGAGACAGATATATCTGCAATTGTGGGGAGCCAAGGGGTCCTAACTACAATCAGAACAAAGGCCACACCCCAGGGCCAAACCTGGGTTTTAATAATCCAGGAAGAGGGGAGTGGCACGGGATTGAGTGACTATGTGAAGGGCGGGAACTACGTTAATTCTGTGATCTGGGCTAGGTAGGAGGCACTCTGCACCTCTGCAGTACGCAGAGCGAGGTATGCAGAAAGAGCGCTGGATTCAGTAACATGGAGCCTCTAAATCTGAAGGAATCTGTATAATCGTAGTTTGAGGAAGTATTTTGTGTTTTGGGTTGGCTGCCTCACCTGCCCTGGGATATCATTGCTTCTTTTTCCTGCACCTCTGCTGGACCCATTTGGTTTGCTTATAGGTAGTCCAAGAGATTGAGCATCTCCCTTGTACCAGTTCTGTACATATCAGTAAATGGAATAGGTAAAGGGGAGTTAAAAAGAAGGCATATTTTCTCCTTTCAGGGGGAATTGTCTTGGTGGTCCTTCACAGCCAAAGATACACAACTTCAATGTCCATCTGCAGGTGGATGGATAAACAGATTGTGGTTTACCTATACAAAAGACCACTGCTTACCCATTAAAAAGAATGAGTGAATCCATGCAGCAACATGAACATATCTTAAAAACACGGCAATAGATACAGAATGAAAGAAATCAGATATGAAACACATACATATGATTCCATGCAAATGCAAATCTAGAAAAGACAGTTGAATCTGTGGTGACAGAAATGGACTGTCGGCTTTCTGGGATGGGAGATTGGGACAATTAACTGAAATGGGCCACAGGGAACACATTTGGGTGACTTACGGGTATCATTAGCAATAGGTAACTCTAAAGGAAGACCTAACTGCAGAGTTGCATACTAAAGGTAATTGCCTGTGAGCCTATGGCTAATGAGAAAGATGTTTATCCTTCATGTTGCCTTTCTAAATGCAGATCCTAGTAGCCTGCTTTTCTTTAATAATTTCAGTATTACAGGTTCATCCTCATTTTGTGACCAGTGTTGTCTTTTACTGTTTGTCCTATGTATATTCCTACCAAATCCTATGCTCATATACTTTAGTGCTGAACTCAGGGGCACTATAACCCAAGCACATTCTAGCCTCATCTCCTCCTCTCCCTTATTTTTGGATGCAAACAATTGCTGTTTCCTCAGTCTTAGGAAGGTTTATAACAATTCGGTTTGGGACAGCCCTATGTCTCTCTCAACCAGATGGTCACCCTAAGATACCCCTACGTGACCTGTTAAGGCCATGACTGATCTTAGAAATTATGTAATCCAATCTCCACATACCATAGGAAAGAAAACTTTACATTCACACAGCTAGTAGTGGTAGAGTTGGGACTCCCACTTCCTGCCCTAGATTCTTTCTACTACATTCTATTGCCTCATGCTACTATCTAGAAAAATGACTGCCAGTTGAAGTACCCAGTTGCAGCTTTTCACATGGCAAAGCTTTTGGGAAATACCAAAAATGCATTATATGCTGAGCTTATCCACCACTTTGCCTGAAGAACAAAGAATGTGCCTGTAATTTAAAGATTTAACGAACAATGAGACAATGTGCTGGAAGGCTCCTCTGTGACAGCTGTAAGGAGGGCAAAAACATTTGTTTGTGTAGTAGGATGATAACATGTTTACTTAGAGCAGACCTAGATTCTGACTTTATCCTGGCATCATTTTTAAACAGTGCTTTTGTTTATTCTGAAAAATATCCTCATTTGAAAGATAATTGTATTATCACAGTCTTTACAAAGAATTTCTAGCTAATAAGCAGCCTTGTTCCAAATGCTTATTTTTTATTACCAGAAATAAAGGAGGAGTGTTTGAGGGAACACACTATAATCAACTTTTAACTCATTCTAGGTTATGAAAAAAATAGTACAATTTTCTCTTTTACTTTTTTTGAGGGAAAAACCTTACCTCAGTTGACTTACTTGTTCAATTTGCTCAAACATTACTTCAAAAACATTACTTTAAAACATATCCAAGATTTTAAATGTCTGTTCATCTGCTTTCCATAAGTAAAGTATAGCCTCATTTTGGGAGGAAATGTTTTGACAGAATGTGATATGAAAGCTCATCAACCAAACTCAACTTGTGTACACAGTGAAGAATTTGGAACCCTTCTACACATTGACACCCAGGTTTGACAGTACACATGCATTGCGCATGTGAATTTTTGAAGTGTCTTCGTGTTATAATGTTTGGCCAAGTATGGGCTAAAAATAAGGACAGCTTTCCAGATGTCATATGATGCCAGTTCTGTGGAGCAGTAGACTTCTCGGTGTATGCCTTCAGAGCTCCTAAGACAAGAAAGTGGGATGTTCTTTTTCTGAACTCTCTTTTTCCAACTATGGGCCTTTTAGCCAAAAGTTGCTACAGAGATATCTTCCCGACAAAGGACACTTTCATTCAGCATGGACGAGAGTGGGAAAAAGCAGTCTGAGAGTTTCCAATGGCTGCTGTAACCAATACCGCAGGCTGGGTGAGTTCAACAGAATTTTATTTCCTGGCAGTTAACTCTGCAAGGAAATCCAAGATGGAGGTACTGGAAGAGCTGGTTTCATTCTGAACCCTTTCCTTGGCTTGCAGATGGGCATATCCTTCTGTGCCTTCATCTAGGTTCCTCTGTATGTGTCTGTGCTCAAAATTCCTGTTCTTGTAAGGACACCAGTCACAGTATTAGGGGACCTTTACTGACCTCATTTTAACTAAGGCCCAGTGTCTAAACACAGTCCTATTCTGAAATACTTAGGAAGGGGGCATCAGGCATAAGCAGGGTTTTTTTTTTCACTTATCAGCATTAAAAAGTGTTGTATATTTATTTCTACCTCCTATACTTTTCACTTGCCACATTGAGGGAGGCAGGTTGTGGTCAGACAAAAGAAAAATTAATGTATCAATTGGCCGTGGAACAGATGACAACCAGAAAACACAGTCAATTAAACTTGTGCCTGAGAGGACCCCAGTGTTCACTGATGCTCAGTCTTGGAGGAAAAAATGCTCCTATATTTATTAACTCAGTTCCGCTATTTCTCCAAAGGAGACACAAATACACCTCCTCCTGAAGACAGTAGTTTGTCTGTAGTGTCCTGCCAGAGTTGCAGAAAAAAGGCTGTGGCAGCATGCTTCATTTCAGGCCTGTCTTGCTTTATAGTTCTTCTCATTCCATGCAATCTGGTTGTCTTCCACCTAAACAAAGTCTTCTCTCCTATAGTCTGAGTGGTGGGTGTAGTTTCTAACACTTAATAGACAGTAAATGAATAAGTGCATGGGTAACTTTCCCTTGTAGTGCTGTTTATCCACTGAGACTACTGACCACCCAACCACGCAGAGGAAACACAAGTATGGACAAAAGTGTTCAGTCATTGCAGTCTACATCCAACACACATTCACATGTGGAGTTAGTAGAACTGGAAAATGTCAATATTCTGTTGTGTACCATTACTTGAAAGTATCACAGACACCGTCACTCAAATGGAGATGACTAACCAATTTGTCAGGTGGTTTGCTTTTCATGACCATTAGGTGTGACATAAAAATGTATTCTGAACACTGCAGCTCAGACTCTTGTCTGAATGTGAGCTCCAGATCTGTTATTTATTAGCTGATGGCTTCCAGAATGTTACCTAGCATATCTGTGTCTTGTTTTCCTCATTGGTATAGCAGACATAATAATAACAACAATAATAACACACACACACACACACACACAAGCTTCAAAGGCCAATTAGGAGGAGGGAAAAAGTTAGTGTAAAAAACTCAGGCTAGTACCTGGAATGTAATAAGTGCGACATATGGGTATGCTACTATTGCACTATCATTTTCCTGTTATTATTAATAAAAAGGGAAGCCTTTAGCTTGGTCACACCCTGTCATTATAACCCCAGTCTGCCAGGACCTTCTCATCCCTCCCTGTTCTCTTTCCTTCCGTGCACCAAGACATCCCCTGCCTGGCTCAGCCCCACTGCAGCTCAGGACTGAAACTGTAAACAGTAGCTGTCCAGGTCACATACTCTGTGGGCAACAGTGCATCCTTCCTTCTTGGCTCTTATGTGTCCTGGAGGGTTTGAGGTAAAAATAATACAGTCACAGCTACCAGCTCCAGGAGCCACCAGGAGAAGGAAGAGGGAGAGGCAGAAGCAGGGAGTGGGGGGAAGGGGAGGGAAGGCAGCAGGTCCCACAGAAGCTGAGAGACAGGCTGGCCTGGTTGGGAGCTTTCCAGTGACTCCCACACATGAAAACAAACCAGCCACCCCACCTCCCCAACACCAGCTGCTTCCGCTTCCTTAGCACATGTCCGCTCACCTGGCTTGTTTACTAACTTCACATCCAGCACTTTTCAAATAGAGGAAAACCTGGGTTTGTACACATCACCCAGAGAGCAGAGATAAAGGGGAATTCAACTACAAACAGTATGAAACTGTCAGGAGAACCCGAGCTCCACCAGAACAACACATTTCCCTTCACTTTTATAGCTTCCTGAGTGGCTGGGGGAACCTGGTTCCTTTGTGCAGTCGGTCACACCAGCCTAAGGAAGTGCTGGATGCTACACTGACTTCTAGACTGAACTGCTCAACCAAGAACACGAGAAGAAGTGAATTTGTAAACAGCAGCCCATGTGACACCAGGAAAAATATCACGTTGGAAAGCCTGACTCACAGTAGGAGCAGAGATTTCCAGGTTTGAATGCCGCTCTGCCACCTGAGAGCTATGTGACCTGGGTGAATTATTTGTCCCTCTCCATGCCATGGTTTTGTCATCTATCAAGTGGAGAGAATAGTGTGTACCTGATAGGCTTGTGGTAAGACTGGGTGAATTAATATAAAGCACTTAGTATAGTTTTGTAATTTATTAGGTAACACATAAGTGTTTGCTATTTTCATTTTATGTGCATATGAGGCTTTAAAAACTGGACTTTATTATTTCCCTTTAACATCTGTGACATAGGGTGTGACAGAGGGTGTACCATGGGCTACTGTTTAATATGTTATGCCTACCATTCCTGGTGCACTTCCTGCCAGCATGCATGACTATACTGTTGCTTCACACTCAAGCCCTCCAAATAATTGACCAAATAATAAATATTAGAAAAGGCCACATGCCAAAAAACTTGAAATTTCTACAGATAACATCATCAATACAGGTGGATTGAGAAGTATACCTTTTCAAAAAAATTTAATCCATATTTTCATCTTTGAAATTCTTCTATTTAACACTTTTATTATATGTTGACAAACTAGAGCCATACAAAATTATGGGTTACAAAGTGATATTATACTCTTAATACAATGTGAAATGATTAAATCAAGTTAATTAACGTTTTGAGATTAGAACATTCAAAATTACTGTCAGCAATATTGAAATATACAAAATTTCATTAATTATTATTTACTGTTATTAACTATACTTAACTATATTTACCACATGGTAATGGTATAGTAGATCCCAATAGTAATAGACAAATTGATTAATACATTCTTGATATTTCTATCCTGGGACTGTGGCCAAGAAAAAGAATGGATTGGGAGAAACAAATAAAAAATAGTATGTGTATGCAGTAATTTTAAAATCAGACAAATTATTATATAAATAACAGTGTAACCAGACTATTAGGCTAGAATTAATATTTGGGTGGTAAAGACAAAATATAGCAAGTCTTACTGTAGAAGAAAAGACACCGTTGGATATAAGATCAATATACCCCATTTTCCCTGGGGTATAGCTATACAGTCCATAGCCAGCTGTGGCTGATAAACTGCCACCAAAGCCCCCCTTCAGAGGAAAAGGAAGCCTCTGATCTGCCACCTTCATTCACTGCTAAGGCAGTAATGTCTTAGGCAAATGTTTAGGGTTTTGGCTGTTTAAAGACAGACAAAATGTAGCTAGAAATGCATTTTCTGTTTTATTTCAGGAAAATAAATATTCTTTAGGGAGTTAGTCCAACTTACATAATGGAAAGTGTCTCAACATTTAACTTCTACTTGATCTTTATATTCTGTTTGATCTTTATATTCCTGTATTTTCTCCCACAGGCATTTTGGAAGAATAGACACCCTGCCAGGAGCTTTAAGTGTGAACTACATCATATTTCTAACAATTTTTGTGAATTCGATGCTTCTTTGAGAGCAAATGAAGAATGGCTCAGCCCTGATTTTGCCTTAGACTTTGCTTGTCAGGAATCAGCCTCCCAGACAAGTGCTCCTGGCAAATGCTTCCTAGTCCCAGATGGAAAGAGCGCACCGGCAGTTGGCCTCAGTGAAGAAAAGGTTGCAGATGCGGCTCAGCCACATCTGTTACCAGCTCCATTGTCCATTCACCGTCACCAGTGGTCAAGGCAGCTGGGCGTGTGCCAGTGTGGTTCTTGGCACTAGGTCTAGGAAAGAGCAGAGTGCGGCAAGGTCCTGTCCTCAGGGAGCCTGCATCCTAATCAGGGCATCAGAAACTAGACACACACAAATATGAGCTCTATCTTGGGAAGTGAGCAGCACTATGAAGATGAGCTGGAAGGGATTTGGGAAGAGTTTTAGGCGACATTCTAGATCTAAACCATGACAGATAGAGTGAGTGTGTATGGATGAGCAGGCACTCTCTGGGTGTTTCTATGATCTTGTCGAATGAAAAGCCAGGTATCCAACTGGAAGGAGAGGGGTGCTGCAGGATTCCAGGAGCAGGAAGAATGAGTGACAGGGATGTCTGAGAGAGCCAGGGAAACATGGGAAAACTGCGGGGCAGTGTGGACCAGTGTTGTGGGTTTGTTTCCAGCTGCAAAAATTGTGCTGGCACTGGCTTAGAGAAGTGAGAAGCTGGCTTAACCAGGCTCAGGTTACAGGTGACTTAGGCTGGAGAGAGCTAGTGGGTGTTTGAGACACAAAGAAGGGAATTACATGCTCTAGTGACAAGGGGTGAGAGCTCTGCAGTTACATAAGGAAATGAGGACGTGGCAGAGGTAGGAAAGTGGCCTAGAAAAAGGGACAATGACAAAAGAGAGTGGTTCCTGATAAAAGTTCAAGACCTTTCAAGCTGGTGATCTCAGTTGGGGATGCCAAGGAGAAGTGACGAGATGGTGGGGAGCTCAGCACTATGGGAGTGATGTCAGCTCAAAGGTGAGGCCAGGAGGGAGAGACGTGGGACTGGGTCAGGGTCCCTGGCTGCTGGAATTCTACCTTTCTCAAGTTTAATACATCAATCACGAAAAAGGTTATCGATTTCCTTCCCCTCTCCTTGATCTCTTACTTTTTGTTTTGTTTGCTTGTTTTTTTTCCTCCCTAGCGAGGAAGAGGAAGGAAAGAATAAAGCAAAATATAAAAGTTCTCCCCAGCCTACCCTCCCTGACTCCCACTGAGCAGGAAAAGTATGTGCCCCAGTGGTAGCCAGCAGCCTTCTCCTACATATGCAGCTTTCAGTTTATCCAAACATCCCTCAGTTTTTGTGTTTTGTCATATGATCCATTAGTTTCTAATTTCATTGATTTCACCCACATTGCTTTTAGGGGAAGGTATCGCAGGCTTGTGCCTTGTTCTCAACACAAACAGACAATCAATGACTTGACAGATCTCCTCAGAACATGAGGGCAAGGACTGCACTCTCCCTTGCTACCACAATAGTCCAAGCTTCTGGAAGGAAATCCCTTTCCTCCTACAAGCAATCTCGCTCTTCTTCCAGGATGCATTCAGGTTGCCTGCTGCTACTCAGTTCCCCAGCCCTCAACTAGCTCCTGCCAAGACTGTTGTACCAAGGACAGGCTAGAGCCCTCTCTCCTCAGCATCTCTCCTGGAAATTTGCTCCCCAGCTTTCACACATGCACTTACATGCATAGGTGCACATCTCCATGGGCACGCATCTACAGAGACACACACATACATGTGTATACAGAAACCCACGATCCAGGGAGTCAGTTTCTCATATAGAAGTATCAAGCAGGACCACTAAAACTTGAGCACAGATTTAGAAGTCAGGAGAAATGGACAAAACTCACTCTGACTCTTTTCCTACATGAGATATAATCTACACCAGTAATCTTCGATTGATATGAAGGAAAAATAGTTTTAATTTTCCTTCAAAGTCTTATGCACACCAGCAGGATGGAAAGAAGAAGGAAAAAATGGCAGGAAGTTGTTTCCTGGATAGAATCATCTGTAGGTCTGAAGGCTGAATGCCCCTTTTTTCACTGACCAACTGGGGGACCACCAGCTGACTGTACCCCCCACACACACGCCTCAAGGGCCCCTGGAAGAATGCTGGACTTCTGAGCAAATGTTGAGGTTGCTTTGGTCCTTCTTTCCCTCCTAGCAAGCATACACTGGAAGTTAGTGGGCTACAGACTATAAAGCTTATTCTTCTTTTGCATGCATACAACTCTGTAAACCTGGCTTTGACTGAAGATTTGCATCCAAGTAGCTGAAAAGAAACTAGTGACCATGGACCCATCTCCACATGGCAAAGTGTCTGCTTTACTAATGGAAGGTTTTAAGATGATCAGAAAATTTGTTAAGGAGCATTATAACAGAGTGATTGACACCATCACAAGTTAAGTTTTCTTCCAAGTGATATCACTGTAGCTCACGATAAACATTGGAGAAAATTCACTTTTCTCTTAAACTAAAATCTCCCATTCTATCTTATGTGAACATGCAGCATGAATGCTTCTTGATTGACTACACAGCCCAGGCTCAGCTCCTCCTTCATATCAATTGTAAATATTGCACCAAATGAATGTATTTTCCAATGTGCAGCCAGTACCTGCAGAGTCCACCATCAATTATCCATGGTTCTGGTTAACCATGCTCTGCCAGGTACTTGTCCACCCCCTCAATCTGCCCAAATTTTCCTTCCCATCTTCACAGTGTTTGGATATCTAATTGCACATCCTGTACCTCCACCTCCCAGGACTAACCATCTCTAGAATAAAGGTCATATGAAGGGTGGAGTTTGAAAGGACAGAGGGGGTTCAGGTGAGTTACTTACACATTGGACAACTCCCATTATTTTTCTCCTTCCTCACTGCAGATAACTGGAATGTGAATACATACCCTGAACATGTTGCCTGCAGTCTTGCTGAAATGGCCTAGACTATATCATGTCCAAATTATTTTCATCCCAAAACCTGACACAAAACATAAGCTAAAAGACATAAATACATGTCATGTTTTATGATAATGATCAAATAAAGCCATGCAAACTTGTCTGGCTGTTGTGGCATGATCCATCCCAAGTGGTATGAATTCAAGGTAAGTTGACTCATTTATACAAAACAATTCCCTCATTTCCCTTTGAGCAATTGTCAAGTGCTTGACAGAGAGCAAGTGACCTTCACATAGGAGGGGGATTTGGCCTGGGCTGTCACTATGGATTTGGCAGCATGAATTGCTCCAAAGAATCCTGATTTCTTCTGCATGAACTGTTGACCCTGGTACTGGGGCTTGGAGAGCGGAGGGAAGGAAGGTGAACTCCCGCTGATTCAGGGCCCTCTGGCTGCCTTTCCACCTTGTCAGCAATCTCCACATCACTTTCCTCTCCTCCCTCTTCCGCCTCTCCAACAGTCCAGTCCCTGGAAGCACTTTTCAGTTGCCAGGAATCATGAGTGTTAGGAAACAATCTAAAAAATGGGTGGCTACTTTGCTTTTCCCAGGTCTCATGGCATCATCTAGGCCCGAGTTTAGCTCTGGGTCATGGGTGTGGAAACAACCTGAAGCCAGGCAGGATTCCTGGGCCAAGAAAAGAAAATTTGGTGACTCCAGCACCAAACAAGGTGTGGCCAGGAAGCTGGCCTTTCTTCTGGGCCTTTCTTAGTAAAGGCAGAAATGTTTTCCTGGGTTTCCAGAGCTTTCCTGTAGCCCCATATCTTGAAGCTCTGCTTCTTAGGGTTGGGCTGCTGGTCAGGGAAGCCTGCTTACTGGATCAAAGACACACAGGTCCCCAAGCCAGATCTTTTCAAGGGAATCATAATGAAGCTACGAGGAAAAAACCCAGAAGTCAATGTGTCTGCGCTTTCCGGATCATAGGAAGCATCCTTAATACTCTGAGCTGGAGAAATGTCTTTATTCTTGATTTCAAAACATCATTAATGTTCCATGGTGCAAGAAGTATTTCTGATTCTTCCAGCAGAAAACCAGGCTACTAGGCCTCGCGGGATGCCCATGGTTCCGTCAGTGCTGAGCGAGAGTGGCTGTTGTAGTTCATTAGCTCTCTGACAGCAGCTCTATGTCAAGCAGTGAGGGATTCTGTGAGGTGAGCAAACATTCCTCATCTACATTTGGCAGAGCTTTCTGAAAGCCACAAGGTGCTGAAGCCTTCCTGATGGCTCTGCCTGCAGTGGGACATTTTCCCTTTGAGCTGCCTCTGAGCCTCTCACCCTCCCAGTGTAGCTCATGGCTGCGGCAGCTGCGTGCTGACTCCCTCTGCCAGCATCCTGTCCTTGGTTATTCAAGGACGCTTGCTGGATGGCCCACAAAGTGCCCTGTGTGCGTATGCATGCACTGTCACTGATAAGGTCAGTGTGTGGTGACAGTCCTCTCCACAGTTCATATCTTTGAGGCTTGCCCAGTGATTTGTGGGGGTGGCACCTGTCTGCGCCGCCTGCCTTCTCTGTCTCTTCTCGGACACCTGGGCAGGTGGCAGCCTTGTTTTTCAGTGCCCACATTCCTGAGTGTTGTGTGTCAGGCGGGTGTGTTAACTATGTTTACTATGATTAACCAAGAAGATGACCTATTTAAAAGTTGTCTGCATTTGTTTTAGCAGAAAGAAGTCATGCAGTCTTAAAGAAACAAACTTATATCATGGTTTTTGAAAAACAAACCAGCAATAAAGTATTTCATGGAATGTGTTGGGTCCAACACCCATTTATCCTGTTTCTTGTATTTTTAAAGAAACATATCCAGCAACCCTACCTGATGTTTAGAAAGAATAACTACATAGGAATTCATCAAACATCAGAAAAAAAATCTGGTAGGTGCCATATTTTACTCTAAAGCATGAAACTGAATTAAGTTTTTAGAAACTAATATCAATGAACAGAGTAACTGAGAGGAATAGATTGGCATTCCCAGGAGAAAATTCATTTTCTGATGATGACAACGGTCAAGGTTCCATTTTATAAGCCTAAGAATTGCAGCCTCCTTTCCACGGTGCTGAGTGACCAACCTCCAGTATCGATGGTGTTCGCAGCAGTCCAGAGGTATATGTCTCCTTATTCTGCTTTTGTCTATAAGAACACAGCGCATTGCCTGTGGGTAAACTGCCCAGTCTTAGAGCAAATAAATAAGAGACAGATTTTGAACTGAGGTATGCATGGCTCCAGAGACCATGTTCTTACTTTTAGGCAAAGTATGTAAAACAAAATTTCTACTGATTCTTTTTTTTAAACTTTAAAATTTTTTCTTTTAATCAACAGATAATAATTGTGCATATTTAATAAGGTAATGTATCATATTTCAATACATGTATACAGTATGTACTGATCAAATCAGTACTACCTTATCATTTCTTTATGTTGGAAAACTTTCCTTCTTCATAAAATTACTAAGGTTCAGTTGTTGTGAACCATAGTAAACCTACAATGCGGCAGAAAGCTGTAACTTTTCCTCCTGTTTAACTGTGCTTGGTTTCATGTTATCCAAACTCCTTCTACCCACCCCTCCCTATCTTTCCTGTCCTGTAGTAATTGCTATTCTCCTTTCAAATCACCTTTTAAAGTTTTACATATTTATGTGAACATGTGGTATTTGTCTTTCTGTACCTAGCTTATTTCATTTATTATTATGTCCCCTAAGTCTTCATTTTGCTGCAAATGGCAAGATTTCATTCTTTTTTATGGTTGAATAATATTCCGTTGTGTATGTATACCACATTTTCTTTAGCCACATTTTTACGCCTCTGCTAAAGGCTCTTGGTTGATTCTGTATCCTGACTGTATCCTGCAATAAGCATAGCAATGCACATATCTTTTTAATAAGGTGATTTAATTTCCTTTGTGATTTACCAGTTCTCAATAGTTGATTTAGTTCAATTGTTACTGAACACCTGTCATATCTTGGTCATGGCAGTAAGTACAGAAATATTAGGTCTGGGGATACACACCTGTAATCCCAGCACTATTGAAGGCTGCAGGAGAATCACTTGTTCAAGCCCAGCCTTAGAAAATTCATGAGGCCATATCTCAAAATAAAAACTAAAAAAACAGATGGGGATGTAATAAAAAGCCTTGGACCCATGCAAAAGCCCTGGGTTCAATGTCCAATACCAAGAAGAAGAAGGAAAAAAGACTACACAGCTGTTTCCTTCACTTGAGAGAGAAATACTTCCTTTACAAGGTCTATCAGAACAAATACTTTCAGAAATGTTTCCTAATTGAGCTTGAGATGTCCACTAGATGATTTTCATTTATTTTTTTCAGCCAACCAATTAACTATCAAAATAACACTCACAAGACTGTGCTTTCAGTGTTCATTCATGCATTTACCACTTGCTAGATTTTCTTCTGAAGGGAAGGATGGAAGTGTATTGTCTCACTCTAAAAAAATGGCATTCAGTCTCATGGAGTTATGTTAGCTTTAGACTGTAGTCAAGTATTGCCATATATTGAATTATAAAAAGAAGCAAAACTAAACTTTGTGCCAAGATATTTTATGTAACAGGTATGAAGTGTGATTTCTAAAAATCCAAATGTCTCATGCACTGTGGCAATTGCTGGACAAGAATGCTGTAACTAGAGCTGACTGGGCGAACAAACTTGCCTTATATTCTAAGCTACCAGATAGATACCCATTGTACCCCTGAAGAAGTTCCCAGAAGAAATGAGTGTGCTGAAGTTGTGTGTTTATGGACATTTTGGTGTTTTTACTCTTTCTGGAGCACCTGGTAATGGTCTCTGTGAAGACCACATGGGGCATAAAAAGATTATTGTGTTTAAGCACTCATTAGGATGTTTCTAGAATGTACTTCTGTAGGTGAATAAAGGTGGCTATTGTTGATCTCTCTTCACTGAAAAATATTAAAACTGATTTAGCAGGCTGGTTTGGAAAAGAGCCTAGTAAAATCTGTTACAGATGAGGATTTGTTTTGAAAAGTTTCTCTGTCCGGAGAGGCACATGATGGAATACTTTTTTTCCTCATGTGGTATTGGTCAAGGCACTTGAAATCTGTTGTCAGACAAAATTTAGAATTAAAGAATTCATATAAAATTAAATCGAATAACCTAGACTCCAATAATGTCCATGTTCTCCAGTATCCAAAGTATTTGGTCTATTACAAATCTATCAGTAGTAACTATTTCTTGCAACAATTTTAAATCTATTACAGATGTATGCAAAGAAATACTTATTTTCATAATAAAACTTTAGGTGTATTGATGGATGTATAATCAGATGAAGAATCATTTTAGCAAAGTGTGAGTAGATTAGCCATGGAAAAATTGGGCCTTGCTTACTGTAACCCCTCATCCTGGGCCCAGTTTAATAACAGCATAACGTTAGGAAGGACTTGAGGTGTTTTAGTTAGCATAAGGTTGAGGAGAAGACTCTTCTTATTTTGCAAATACTGCAGTCAGTTCTCCACATCTGTGGGTTCGGCATCTATGGATTCAACCAACCTTGCACCAAAAAGTTACATCTATACTGAACATGTACATACTTCTTTTCTTGTCATTATTTTCTAAACAATATAGTTTAATGGATATTTACATAGTGTTTATATTATATTAGTATTATAAGAAATCCAGAGATGAGCTAAAATATTTGAACAGATGTGTCAATGTTCTATGCAAATATCATTCCATTTTATGTAATGGATTTGAACATCTGTCGATTTTGGTATCTCCAGAGATCCCAGAACCTATCCCCTATAGATACTGAGGAAAACTATACTTAGATTACAAGCCCACAGTATTGCAAGTGCTTGATACTTTTAATGTATTTGGCCTCATAACGCTTTAGCTCTTTCAGAGATAGAAAACTGAGGCAGAGAAAAGATAAAGTCACACATAACTGGTATTGGAGCCAAGATTCAAATCCAGACATCTGGGATCCAGACTTTCTGCACTCTGCCCTTGTGTGATGCAGCCCCCAGCTGTGCACGCCAGCTGTGTGTTTGGAAACACTTGCAACACTAGCTCAGTTTCTAGGAGGCTGACTCAGTGTATCCAGTTTAAGACCCCTCACCTCCAGCTCAGCTCTTTTGTCTGTAGGTGAAGCCTGCTACTAGAAGAATGCCATGGCAATGAAAACGGATGGTGAGCTTAGAGCACTGGCTCAAGAAACTCTGCAGGGAATTGTTTTCTTTTAAACTACAGTCAGAAGCTTAGGAAATGAAACATAAGGTAACTGTGGTGAAGGTGAAGATCAAAAACAAATGAATAAATGTCAGGTTTACTAACAGGAGGAGGTTTGGTTAGGGAATTCTAAAAGTCCCGAAAAGACTCAAATGAAAAGGGATTGATTCTGCAGGAAATTCATAGAGGTCTTTTTGTTTATTAGATGAATGCAAAGACCAAAATAGCTATAATGGGGGTGGTATGAAATATCTTTCATTCACTCGATGAGCTAATCTATAGGAATTAAGACATGTTAGATGGTCCTGAAGCAAGGCCAGCAGATTGCTGTAGCTGCTGGTTTCAAACAGGAGCCTAAAGAGAATTCTTTCTGTGGTCTGTTGGCCATTTCAGAACTTTAGAAATGTAATGGTCAATTCATCAGAAAGAAATAGCAGGTGAATGTGGCAGACTTTCAGAGGCCTGCAGGAGAGAGACCCTGGCACCTCCAGACCTGCACCATGCAGTTGACTCGGGTGCCGGGAGAACAAGAAGCCCCTCCCCTCTCTGGGGGCAGCTGTGAGACTGCGGGCGCCCGGGCTGAAAATCAGACATCTCATGTCGTCCTGTCCCCCATCCCGTGTCCCTCCCCCTCCCTTAGCAAGTGGGAGCCAGTTAACTACACATCTTGTGAAAAGATTGGCTATGTTATTTAGTATGAACTCCCCATATGCAAAGATATGGACAACCATTTGGAAGAAAACAAGAGACAATATAACAGATAGTGAAGATCTCTGGTTGTCTAGCTTTGAAATCTATGCTTTCTTATGTCCTGTTCTGTTCTGTTTTGTTGTGTTTAATTTTACCCCCCTTTTAAATTAAAATTTAAAAAAATTTAAAAATGGATTTCTAAAATTTGTGGAAATGTCCTGATGTAATATCTTATGTATTTATTGCTTTCTGCTTTAGGAAAAAAAAAGACATGTTAGATGGGCTTTGACTCCATTTTTCAGATATGTACATGAACCAAGGCTGTACGTGCATCAAAGTCTCAAGAGGATATGCTGAAACAAATCATATCATTTGAAGGATGGGATTATTGAGAATACACTCTTTTATACTTATAAACTTTAGAATTATTTGCATTTTTGTGATGAATGTGCATCACTTTTGTACAAATGAAACATAATAAAAATCATTGTTTCATCAGAGCAGGTAAGCATATGTTTCACAGGGGTGAAAGGGGACGTTTGTAATATCCTTAAAAGATGGAGTCTTAGATATTCAGAAATTGCTTTTCCCTCTTTATCACATTTCCTTAGTCTCACCAAAATTGCTCTTACTAGACAGCACTTTGATGTTTTCCTGCTAGCGTCTTGAGTAAAATAAGAAACAGGTGAACAAAATATATATATCCCTAGACCTACTAAAAGAGATTGTTGAAGATGTTTTCCACTAAGTATTTCCCCCATCTGGGAATTCACAGGAGACATCTTTCCTCACCCCTATTATTATACCTTTCCTGAACATCTTGGGCACTTTTCCTTAAGGAACCAGCTTGGGCATGCCATTCCGACAGCTAATTTTGCTCTGATTCCTTCCTTTCCTTTATTCCTTTGTATCTTATATGTCTTTGCAAGCCACTTCACATAAACACATTTCACAAGGAAAGCATTATTGAAAACTCATTCAGAAACACATGTGCCACCTCTCTGTAACTTTAGCTAAGGACGCTGGTTTGTATGAGTGGAGCCTTGTGCTGCACGGATGTGCTAGAAAGGGCACCTCCACTTTCTTCTGGTTTACAGACTGACATTCAAAGGGGAACTTCTTTCAGTGAAAGGATTCAGTTTCTTAAAAATGGGCTGAAAACCTTCTAAAACAGTTGAGATCATTTTAATACACGTACTTGAATTATTTTCCATAACGTATCCCAGGTTTTCATGTTACGTACAATACTTTCCAATTCTTCCCCTGTCATTATTTATATGACTTGTTGATTATTCTGACCTTGACCACATGTATCCCTTCAGCTGGCCTTATCTCTTTTCTGTCAGTCACAGCTAAACTTCTCAAGAGCTGTCTTCACCTGCTGTCCCCACTTGCTCTTACCTCCTGCTCACCAGTCAGCCCATTCCACCTGGCTGTCCTATTCACCCTGCTGCATGGTCTCTGTGTTAGCAAATCCAAGGCACATTTTTTTTTTATTTTAAAGGGAAAAAGCAGTAAAAACAATGGTAAAAAATTTCAAAACAAGATAATAGGAGTGTAATGATGGTTAATATGTTATGTATTCAAAGGAGTTGCTCAGTTTACAGGCATGAAAAAATGATCAAACAATGTACAAAACTGATCAAATTAAAACAGCTCTTTTCAATGAACTAATAGGAATTAGTAGTATAACTATCTTATCTATCTTGTGTGTGTATATATACATATTTTCTCCTTTTCCTTTTCTTCTTTTCTCCTTTCCCCAATCTTAGGTGCTCTTTCCTTTTGAATAACTTCTCCCATTTCACAGTATCTATTGTATACTTTGGGTCTTACTTACTCATATAGCTTCTCACACTAGTGAGACAATACTTTGTTTACACATATGAGTATGATTTATTTCACTTATGAGTATGGTCTCGAGCTGTATTCACTTACCTATAAAAACCTCAAGTGTATCATTCTTTACAGCTGACTAGTACTCCATTATATAAAAATACCACAACTTTTTAATCCATTCTTCGGCTGATGGGCATTTGGGTTGTTACCAAGATCTAGCTATTACAAATTGTGCTGCTATAAACACTGGTACACATACATCACTGTGATACGATGTTTTCAATTCTTTTAGGAAAATACCCAGAAGGGGAATAGCTGGGTCGAATGGAAGCTCTAGCCCTAGTTTTCTCAGGAATCTCCACAGTCTATACCAGTGTACACTCCCACTGGCTGTGGAGAAGGATTCCTTTTTCCCCAAGCCCCACCAGCATTTGTTATTAGTTAATCCGGGCAAATTTTGCAGGAGCTTGGGTTACTTCCCTGCAGCACAGCACTGCCCACCCTGCACTGCAGCACCTTCTGTTCTTTACATCCCCTGGGGGTCTTCCTAGCACATTCAATTCCTTTCATTGCCATTAGCACTGACTGAGAGGCCCTCAAGGCACCACTAGGTCCTCTTTCATCTCACCTTGCAGAGCCTCGCTGATGATTCCACATACACCTATATTTTCATTACAAGTTCATCATCATGGCCTCCAAAAATCATATCTCCTATCCGCAGACCTATGGGTCCCACTGCTTATTCAACATAGCCACTGGAATAACTCCAAACCCAACAGGATGGAAGCACATCGAGGAGGACCTCATGATATTCTGCCTAGGCCTGACATAGGAGAGTAGGGCCTGGCAAAACTGGCTAGGGATGTGGGCCTGATCTATATTACAAGATCCCTGAGAGATACACAGAAAACTTCCCAAAGCCTACTGGCAGACTTTTCCTGAGAACTCCAGCAGGTTTTCAACAAGATGGCCTAAACCTCAGTGCCTGAGACACAGGATCTCAGCACTGCCTCTCAAATGTAAAGTTCTTGGGGTTTCTCCAGATTTGGACAGCATAAAGCACACACCTGCACCATGAAGAGCTTGCTATCCTAACTTTCTGCCATAGTGCCAGTTGGGTTTCACAGACACACTATGTAGTTTTATTTTTGCTTATATCATCTTTCTCTCCTCACTCAGCTCAAGCTCCCTTTGCAGAGCCAGTTTCTCCCAATTCTTTACTTTTATTTTCTCAAATAAACTTTGTCACTGCTCTATGCTCCTTTTGTTTTATTCTTTATTGAAGATGAGAAGACCCTGGAATCTAAATCCAGAGGGAGAGGTGAGCAACCCAGAACCTGGTAATGTTTAGTTGGTGAGCCACTTTTGGAAGCAGGCTACCCGGTAACAGGCCTTCGTCCTCTTCTCCACACAGTCTGAATGATAGTCCCGCCCATACGTGTCGGTAGTATAGAACCCCCTCTCTCTTAGCCCCCAAGCTCCATCCTTATAACTGTGTCATGTCTCACAAGTCTTGCCTCCACCATGACCATTTCTATGCCAGCATCATCTCCCATAGCAGCTATTGCAGTGGCCTCTTAACTGGTCCCTTACTCTACTGCTACTCTTTCTTTAACATTCTTCATACTGCAGCCAAACTGCAAAATGCGATCACACCCAGCTACTAAAACATGACTTAAAATATAGCTTTATACTGTTTTCAAAAGTGTCAACATGATTTAAAATCCTGCATAGCTTCATCAGTCTCTTACTCTTTCCTATATGTTCTTGGCCCCAGTCTCCCAAGCATTCTTTCCATATTAAGACACAACGGGACCTGTGCAGATGCAGTTGCTTCTGCCTGGAATGTTCAGTTGCCCCACTACCCCTTTCCTGTTAATGTTTATTCCTACCTGAATCTCAGCTCAAACACTGTTTCCTCAGAAAAAACAGTCTTTACAGTCCCAGATCTCTCATGTCATGGTCTGTCACCTTTGTAATTACACATTTACTTGTGAGATTATTGGTTAGTGCTTCTGTGCACACAAGATCACCAGCTCAATGATTGTAGGGAAAACACATGTAATGTTATTGCTCATTACTAAATCCTCAGGAAAAAAATCCTCAGGGGCTAGACTCACACAAGTGCTTGACAAATATCTGGTGAATGCACAAGTTAATGAAATATTCTATTACTTACCTATTATGCATTAACCTATGTCTCACCGTACAGTAAATGAGGGGTTCTCATTAGGTACTAGATCCAGTATTGTTTTGGCAGGAAATGGACCATTTGTAGTTCTGAAAAGGAGGTAAAAGCTATTGCTAAACTTTAAAATTTTTACAAAATACTAGTGATAATCCTTGAGGAAGATAACATAATCCTAATTTATACATATAAAACAATTGAAGCCACAACTGAAGAAGCACAGAATTAGAAAACAAATTAGCAACTGTCTATACATTATTAAGGATTGGGCCTGGAATATAGCTCAGTGGCACTGACCTGCCTGGCAGGCATGAGGTTGTGAGTTCAATTCCTGGTACCAGAAAGAAAGAAAGAAAAGTTATGAAGGATTTTTTATTATTTAAAGATTACTTTAAAATTACCCATATCTGTCTTCCCCAGGGTTGCTTGTGCTTCTTTCCTTTGGGCATATCACATCCCAAATCCCTTAATGACGGTTTAAATCCATAATTTAGCTATGTTAAGGTAAAGAGCACCTGGCCACTTATTTAGTTAGTTATTTTTCTCTTTTTGAGACAAGATTTCACTATGCAGTTCAGGCTTGATCTCACTTTGTACCCCAAGCTGGCCTCAATCTCACAGTGATCCTCCTGCCTCAACATCCTAAGTGCTGGGACTACCAGTATGTGCCACCACACCCAGCCAAAAACCTGACTTTAAAACAGATAAGCAGATTCAAAGATTTCAAAGAATAGTTTTAGGCAAAACATCTGAGGTCACTCATGATAAAAATAAATAAATAAATAGACTGGGCCCTATCCTTTCCCTGTAAAATAGGCCATTCTCTGACTTATAAAAGGAGCTATTATCTCAGCTGTTATCTCAGACTGATCAGGCCTGCAACCTCCCAGACAGCAAAGGTTTAAATAAAAGAGACAAGTGGTATGATTTTAGGGCTCCAGGAGGATCAAAACCCTCTAGTGGAATTCAAGATTCTCTAGGGACTGAGACAAAGAACTTCTCTGGGCAGTCTGTATTTTTTGGTTTTCAAACAAAGGAAGGGAATAGTGAGGAAAGTGTGGGAACTGAGCAGGACCTTGGGTATCAGTACAAAGTCTTCCCCAAGTAGTAAATTATGCTAATTAGGAGAACTATTTTATCTCCAGGTTGACATTTATGGCAGGAGTGAGATTCCTGCAGCTATAGTCTCTATCTAGTTAATTGGGGCTGGAACCAGGTATCCTCAACTGTGGCCTTACCTTGTCCTTTGAGGCTTCATAACATCATAGGCCACTATAGGCCTCAGTCAGGATCAGTGATGCATAGGGGCTCACTTACTATGAATTCGCTGACCATCCCCAGACAAGAGGCCTAGGTCTGGGACCTACTCACAGATAAATATAGGAAGCCAATTGGTTAATTTTAAATCCTTCTCTGAGTCACTTCGTAGTGCTCTCCATCAGGCTATTGCTTTTTCCTGTAAACCAAACCCAGACTTTCTGGAAATTCACTAATTCCACAGATTAACACTGCCAAAAGCACATAAATATTCTCAGCTCCAGCCTATTGTAAGCCTCTCTCTTGAGGACCTGCACTCTAGTTTTTTGAATGTGTATTTTAAATTCTGCCTAATATATCTTTTTATGCCGCTTAAATAACAATAAAAGGTTGCTTTATGATTTTGTTGCAGGCAGCTGAGTTAGTTAGAAATATTATAGTCAGTGAGACAGCGCTAGGTCCTCTATGGAGCCAGTGCAGAAGCCCAGATAATTTGCAACTGTAGGGAAGACAGATACCTCCTGCTGTGGGCCAGGCCTCAAGACAAAGGATCAAACAAATGAATTCACATCCTAAAGACTGATATTCTAATTAGTTCCCTATCATTTTAAGGAAGTCTAGAGTCACCATCCCATCCCCTTAGGGAAAAGTCACAGCTCTAAGAATGCTTCCTATGACTTGCTTTCCCATTTGTCACTAATTTAATCAATTTTACCTGAATTATTGATCTTATTGGCTAACTGTAGTTATGTCCCACCTTATGCCCATCTGCTTTGTGAGTTCCCAGTCTTCCCCCACCTTGAACCCATCTCATCCCATGATTTTGCTCTATAAAAATCCCTAGAAAAGACAAGAGTCCTTGACAATCCACTCAGGACCCCTCTGTCTCTCAGATGAAAGCTTTCTTTCTCTCAATAAATATATTCTACTCTTAACCTCTGTTGTTCCTAAAATTCATTCTTTGATTTTAGAGAACATAAACTCACAGACATATTAGGTTGGGAGTTTCATTCCCCTAATCAATTTGATAGCAAAAATGATACAATTTATAGATCATAATAAAATCATTGAACAAGCGAAGTCTTTTATTATTAGATTTTAATAGAATTATGTTTGCACTTAAAAATTAGAAGACCAAAAAATGAGTATATATTCAGAAAATAATTTATTAGTGATTTTTCCTCTGCATCAACTTTTCTGCTTTAAAAAACCCCAGAGCATCCTTGCTGTATAAGAAGGTTGTGAACAGAATAAAAAAATCTTCAAAACTCCTTGTTAGAGGGTGATTTTCTCCTTGAGTGAGGTATTCTTGACTATATAGCACTACTCTTTGAACTCTCGTTCTTTTAACTCTCTAAGGTGTGCAGCTCATTTCTATTCCTGTGCATTGTCAGCATTAGAACGAGTGAAGCATAAAAGTGGTAGAAGGAAGGTGACCTGTTATTCATAAAAGATCGTCAGCTCTGCTGCTTCTCATCCTGCTTGTCCCAGGTCTTTGTCCAGACTGATAGAGATAGACCTTACATTCCTCCGTATGATTCATGAGATGACTGTCTTCTATTTATCTGAGAAAGTGACATACAGGAAAGGGAGGATGGAGACTCCATGAAAGCCTGAGTGGTGTCAGCTACTGTGAAATAAAACAGATTCATTGGGGACTCAAGTCTAATCCAAGAGGCACATTGGATTTCATCAAAATTAAAAGATTCTAATCTTTAGAAAGACATTGTTAAAAAAATAAAAAGACAAGGCATAGGTTGGAGAAAATGTTTGCAACATCATAGAACTTTTTATTCAGAATATATTTTAAAAACTCTTCAAACTAAATAGGCAGGCAACACCCTAATTAAAAATTTAGCACTTGTTATGTTTTATGTTTGAATGGCCCCTCAAGCCTCATGTAGTGATGGAGGCGGCAGAATTTAGTGTTTGTGGTTGGTTTATTGTCTAGTGCTGAGATTGGCGGTGTGAGTGCATCCATCCATGGGCAGGTTGCCGGGTGTACAATATAAGGGAGGGAAGGAGGCATGCTTAGCCCCTTTTTGCTCTTTTTTACTCTTGTCACTGTGGCCACCATGAACAGTTAAACCTCAGCCACACCACCCTGTCTTGGAGCCAGATGAGTATGGACTGAAACCTCCAAAAAACCCTGTAAGCTAAATAAACCTTTCCTCCCCTTGGATGGCGAATGCCTTCAGAGCAGAGTCTCTGGTGTGTCTCCTCAACTCTCAAGACTTTAGATTTTACTTCAGTTTTGACCTGATCATTCCTCACTATCTTCTCAAAGCATCCACATTTTTAAAGAGATAATTTTTTCAAAATGTATCTAGGATTTTTAATTGTCAGCAGAATGACTGGTCCAAATAACAATGTCTGCTATGTCCCTGGAAGCACATGTTGAGGAGTCGTGCTTATGAAACAGTCATAGAAAAGGATTGATACGGGAAGAGTTTCAGGCACCTGCACAAGATGCAGGAGAGATTTCTCAAGGTTTTTTATATCTTATTTTGATACTGGATTGTGGCAAGAATAAGTGGATAGTTGGCAGAAGTCCTTCAAGATAGAGCATCAGGGCAATCTCCCTTATGTGATGTACCTAATTGTAGAATTTCCTCACCACTCCTCCACTCTACATAGTCAGAACCATACAGCAGTGAGACTATGGGATCCTTTGCATTGGTGACCTCAACCTGCCCCCTCCAGCACTTCTGCCTGCACTGTCTCAACCCTTCTCAATCCCCCCCCCTTGGCTTCTCTTCATTTGATGTGCCTTTTCACAGTAAGACTTTGGCCCCCTGCCCCAGGTGTGAGCAACTCAAACTTCTGGCTCTTCTTGGCCTGGGGCCTACCTGGGTGTGACCTATCAGAGAGCAGCTTGTGCTGCCTTCTCCAGACCCGAGAGTGGTACCCATGCCTCCGTGCAGCTTCCAAGTCCTTGGAATAAAAGCCTTCTATCAAAATTCACCAGTGACAGTTCAGTGAATCTCCAAACCCAACCTCACTGTTAGGTGATGCCTTGCTAGGGTTAATAGCATGTTAGATGCTACTGGATGGTATGAATTTCAATTTCTTACATTTTAGCATGTCGTAAAAATAATTCATTTTTAAATTTTATTTTAAAGATAATAAAACCAACAAGACAAAACAGAATAAAGCCAATCAAAACAAAGCAGTAAAAGCAGTACAGAACTTCGAAGCAGGATAATAGGAAATCAATGACAGTTACCATAATATATCTTGTTATCTTCACAGCAGTTGTGCATTCCATCAGGTATAGTACCATCAAATAAAACAAAGCAGAATAAAAGCAATCAAAACAGAACACTGAATAAAGCAAAACAATAAATCAGAACAAAACAAAACAGTAAAAACAATATTGGATTTCAAAAATCCAATAGACAGAAGGACCAGACAGAAGGAAATCCCCCCTATTTACCATACTGTATACTGTCATCTTCCCAATAGTTGCTCAGACTACCGGCCCAGGGCCTGCAGAGTTCATCAAACAATACAAGCACTCAGTTGTTTTTTTACTTCTGTTGCTATTAACTCAGCCTGTCCTCGGAACTAGCCAGTTGCTTACAAGGGTGGGGGAGTGTTGGGTCACAGGAGGGGTGATCTGGCTTCTCTCTGCTGGGATCCGGCATGAAAATCCTGAAGAAATGAGTCGTGTAACACTCTGACTTTAACACCTTTTATGTGCAGTGTCTCCATCACCTCAAAAAGAAGAATGAGCTCCATAGGCAGAAAACATAACTATTATGACGAACTGCTTTTTCCCTTTCAATTATCACTCACTGTGAAAAGTGCAAAGATCAGCTCTGAGAGCACAGAAGGATAAACAGAATCGTATTGTGCTGGAGCTTAAGTAATCCTGTCTCCCTAGATCTCACATTGGCTTAAGGACATGTATGTGATGAGCTTATAAAACATATGACCTAGAAGCAGGCAGTCCTACATTGGTTCAGTGTTTGGGACAGTAACAAAAGGTGATCCCAGTTGGTTCAGTGTTTCAGCAGTAACCTTTAGGCCCCAGGCTCTTTCTACTCCACTCTCCCTGAGAAACTTTCACCAGAAATAGAGTGATTGCTGGAACACTAAGATGCAAGGCTTCACGCATATTCCCTACAGCTGCAAGAGGAAAAGGTGGCTCTCTTTGTACAATCCTCTTTGTTTCTAAGGGAGCAAATTTCCTCACTGAGCACATGGACTGGAACTTGTTCTGAGAGAAAATTCATGAGTGACTCAAAATACTATAACCTTGGATTTTCTACCTGATGCATAAAGAGAAGCTAGACACGGTCATTCCCTTGATGTGTCAGGACTGGAATGAGCTAATACGCCAGAGAGGAGGAGGGAGACGTATTGACCAGGATGCAACGTCCTGTGGCCGGAACATCCTGCAGTGGGAATGACTAAAATAGAATCATACAATACAGTTCCACAAGCTGTTCTCAAAAAAAATGGAATCTTCATAATTCAGCTGTCCCTTCCAAATTGGTCCATATGAACCTCATCAATGTCATCTGCTAATTTCCCTCCTCAATTGCTCTGCTTTTGAGTGTGTCTCAAATGGATTCTCTGCCCTACAGAATCTATTATGTTTCTGAAGACTAAAACTCTATGCATATGTGTACATGTGTGCATATATATAATGTATATAAGCATAAAAGTATGTATGCATTAAAGTATATATATCTATATACATATCTGTACTTTGCATATGAGTATAAATATGGAAGAAACTACATAGCATTTATGATAACTCCTCTGTGGAGAAATAAGTCTCAATATGGATAGTCCAGAGCCTGTCTTCCTTTCCCTTCCCACCTTGTTCCCACATAAAATCCATTCACCAGGAACCTTGACCATGATTCCACAGTTTGATTCTGTACCTCATCTCACCTGCTGATTAGGTGGTGGAGGGATGGCTCCCTTTCCACCAAACTCCCATGTGGCCCACAGGGTACGACAGCAACCGCAGTAGAGTGGGCTGGTGAGTTGGGGTGTATGGACCTGGCTGTGCTAAGACCCCCATGTCAGAGATGGATTTGGGATAGCAGGAGAACAAGGCGCCCACCCTCTTCTCCTCTCTTCCTTTCTCCTCTTCTCAGAGCAGAAGCTTGCAGCTGTGATGAAAGGAGATGGGGGTGGGATGCAGTGTGGGAAGGGCACCAAGGAGAACTTCCTTCCTTCCTTCCTTCCTCCCTCTCTGAGAGACCTTGAAGAGACAATAAGGCTGGTGGCTGCTACTCCAAAAGTGTCAGGAAAGGAAAACTTTAGGGAGGGCAGAATCATAGTCCTAAAAAGGAAGGAAAAAATAGGGGAAAGAGGCCTACAGAAATGGGAGGAGCCAAGGCTGGTTTCCATGGATATGGCAGAGGTTGCCTCAGAAAACCTCTTTCTACCATCCTTGTTCCTTGTTTCCTCTTCACCATATCCAGACCTGCTCTCACCTACCATTAGTCACAGGTCAGCCAAGTGAACAGAGCAGCTTCCTTCCTCTCCCACAGATTGATACCAGAGCATGACTCAGGGGCCAGCCTTATCTCGTACCTTGGAAAAGGACCTATACCACGTAATGAGAGCTTTTCTTACAGGCAAGTAAATGATGTGACACCTTAGTGATTTCACACCTCTTCCTCTGTTATTATTCTTCCTGACCCCATTCCCTCATCACTGTGCTAAGACCCCCATGTCAGAGATGGATTTGGGATAGCAGGAGATTAAGACATTTTTAATTTCTTTTAATATTAAGACCTGTTTTAGTTTTCTTTTAATATTAAGATCTGTTTTAGTTATTTAAAAACATTGTCTACCACATAAAAGAGGATATTACAGATCCCAGTAATTAAAGAATCTAAAAGCCAAAAGAGGATATTTGTCAATATTGAACATTGATATGGTTCATTTTATTTCATAAACTATCTACAGATGACATGAATTAAGCTTTTGGCATATGATCTCTTCACTTTCAAGTCAAAAAAGATATGATTCCTGCTCTTTTACAAACACTCATCAGAGGCAACATTCACATCTTTGTGTTTTTTTTTTTTTTTTAACTCTTTGAAAAACAGTGGAACCATCCATCGGTTTTAAGTGTTTCGAATTGGTACAAAGGAGCCTGGTAGCTCCCAGGCCTCACTCACAGTACATAGACTTGTTCATTTAAGTTTATATTTCAATATCAGAGTCTTAGACTCCATTGATTGATGCTAGCATAGGACCAGGAGTTCAGGCAAGGAAGTGTTCACAGATTCACAGATGCCAAGAAAGAGGCCTGGTCAGCCAGAGACAGAAGTTCTTAAACCCCTGAAAGATCCACATGGTGGTAAATGTCTACCCAGGTAAATAAGACCCTGAAGACCCTGGTGGCTATTTAAGTTTCCTCATTCATTCATACATATATTTAATATATAGTTCTTGCATTATTATTATTATTATTATTATTATTATTATTATTATTATTATTTTGGAGACAGTATCTTTCTATGTAATTCAGGCTGGCCCTGAACTCACTGTGTAGCCCTGGCTGGCCTCAACCTTGCAGTGATCCTCCTGCCTCAGCCTTCCAAGTTCTGCAATTACAGGCATGTGCCATCATGCCTGGCTGTGTCTACATTTTAAAATTTCTTAAAATTAGGTATGATTCCTTCTCTAAGCCAGCAATGTTTTTATTTTTCTACTAGCAATGAAAAAGAAATTTTAGAGCATTTAGGAAGAATAAGGTTTTCATATCCCTTTTAATCTCCTTCAAGGGCAATGCCAGTACTACTACGTAGTGTGGAAAAGATAGGTACGAGTAGGAATTCAAGGGTTCTGTTCGTCTGGGTCCAATTTAAGATACCCATTAGATATCAAATTGGCAATAATCCAGGACCAAGGGAAAGATATGCATTTGAAAATCATCGACATATAAACAACACTTACTCCCACGACAGTGAAAGAACTTGCCTTGGGAAAGCTAAGGACTGAATCTGAGGACACAGCAAAAGAGACTGGGAAGGAGGGACCAATAAGGGAAAAGGAAAATAATGGAAATGGTGACCTGGGCATTAGTGATTTTATGATGGAGAAATGATCAATGTTGCTGGCGGGTTAAGTGAGATGTGGATGGAGAATTACCTTCAAAACTTGATTAAATACAACGTTCAGGACTTCTAGGTCTTGAATGTGTCTCTCAACACTCAATAAATTTAATCTTCAAATTCATATGCTAATGGTACTTAGGCATAGGACCTTTGGGAGATAGTTGGAGCTAGATGATGTCATGGAGCTGAGGCCCCCAGCATAGTGGCTTTGTGAGAACAGAAATGGAGGCCCAGCTAACACACTGTTTCTGTCTGTGATGTCCTCCACCATGTTAGAGCACAGTGAGATCACCAGATGCTGGCTCCACCTGCTGTTGGAAGTTCTAGCCTCCAGATACATGAGCTAAATAAACCTCTACTCTTTATAAATTACTCAGTTTCAAGTATTTTGTGCAGCAACTCACTAAGACAAGCATATTGTGTGGGTAGTGTCTGTGAAGACCTGTGGGTGAAAATCTGACAGGAAACAGCTCAGAAGAGAATGAGAGATGAACTCAAAGTATGGAATCCAGAAAATAGAGTAGATGTTGCCTCCAGGAGATGGCTTCTTTCATCAGGGAATGAGCCTTTATTTTCTCCGTGAATTTGAGAAGCTGTTTTCTCTCATCAGCTTCCTCCTTGTCTGCCTGTACTGCAGCATAGAGTAAGGTCCTCCAAAACTCCTCTCTTTGTGGACATCTTCTGCCTTTTGTCTAAACATAATGATAAACCCCTCCCTTGACAGAAATCTAGACACTGCGACACTGCCTGAGTAAAGCCCTTTGTTCCTCGCTCTGCCTGGCCACAGGGTCTAACTTCTGCTGTGCATCATGCTTATTGTCATGGGCCTAAGGTAAAACAGGATTGGAGTTTTAAAAATCATTGTTGTAAACAATCAGATTTTGTTTTATGTACATGTAAATACTTTCAAAAATCCAATGGAAGGTAGAAATTTGAGCCTAATATGATACATAAAATTAGCCTATAGATTTTACCCTCAGGGGGGGAAAAAGAGAGAATTCTTGCTTTACTTTATTACTTTGGGGCAGGAAAACAGGATCCAAAGGTCCTGTGAATGCTCCTGGATGAGTTTGGGATTTTTGAAAGGTTGTCTATCCTGTGGATAAGGCAATCATGTCAAGTGAGACTGTTGAGTTCGGTGCAAAAATGTACTTGGAAGGTGGCAGGAACCACAGAAGACAAGCCATTCTGAGGCTGCCTCTGTTGTCCCAACCCCCTACTGTGGTTTGAATGTACCAAAGACCCATTTGTTGAAGGCTCAGTTCTCAGGGTAGCACTATCGGGAGGTGATGGGAATTTTTACAGGTGGGGTCTGACTGGAGCTTCTTATTTCCTGGAAGTGTGGACTCTCCCACCACTTTCCCTTCTTCCACTACTTCTTCCTCTTTTTTGGTTGCTGTCTCACGATGAGGCAAATGATTATGCTCTACCCCACACTCCCACTCTGACATGTTTCCTCACTACAGGTCCAAAACAATAGACCAGTTAATCATGGACTGGAACCTCCAAAACTGAGTCCACAGAAACCCGATCTCCTTCCAAATCCATCATCTAAAACAATTATCATAATCATTAGTTAATCATTAAATAATAGAAAGCTAAGAAACACACCCACTGGCCACTTACCCTCTTTATGAATGCAAGTAAAGAAATATAAATGAGAGAGTTTGAGACCATTGCTCCCAGTGGTTGAGTTCCCACCTAGATTCCTAGGACACTGGACCGGGCTTGGGAGAGTTCTCAGGCCTCAGTGGACCATGCCTAGTGGCTTTCTTTCAGTCTGGGAGGCCGGGGCCATGCAAAGGGACTTTCAGCGCACTGGTGCTGGCCTTGGGAGAGTTTGAGACCAGCGCTCCCAGTGGTTGAGTTCCCGCCAAGCTCCCTGAAACACTGGACTAGGCTCGGGAGGTCATGCAGGCCTGACTGGGCCACACTCAGTGACCTTCATTCAGTTCCAGGAGCTGAGGGTGCAGGAGGTGATTTCCAACACACCCGGGGGAAGCTTTGGAACAATGCTCAAAGCATGGAAATATAGGAAAATGGCAAAACTGAAGACCAAAATGCAATCTCAAACCTCCAGCCCATCTCAAGAAAGCCTAGGAGCTGTGTATATAGAAGAAAATAGAAGCCATACACCTGAAATGAATGAAATGATATCAACTGAAATAAAAAAGCAACTCAGGGAAGCTATAGAGAAACTCAAATCAGAAATAATTTCCCAGGTAAAAGAAGAAATGATAAAAGTAGTGAAAGAAATAGTGAACACATCTAAAGAAGACACAGTTAAAAAATTAGAGGAACAAAGCAAACAGATAGAATCCCTGAATGAACACTATAAGAAACAAACGGAATGCATGAAGCAAATTCAAAGAGATATACAGGAATCAAAATTCTATTGAAAGTTGCAAAACTGCCTCAACAAAAGTGAAGATAGAATTTCAGACTTCAAAGATAAGATTGCAGATAGTGAACAGGAAAGGAAAGATCTTTTAAAAATAATAAGGAATCAGGAAATAACAATTTAACAGCTTCAAAATGATGCAAAGAAAAACAACATAAGATTAATAGGGATAAATGAAAAAGAAGGGGACAGCACAAATGACATCAAGAGGCTATTTATAGATGTAATGGCTGAAAATTTCCCAAACATGAGAATGGAAACTGACATACAGATTAGTGAAGCACAAAGAACTCCAAATAGCCATAACCAAAATAAAAATGTACCCAGACATATAATAATCAGCATCCCAGAAATCCACCATAAGAACAGAATACTAAAAGCTGTTAGAAAAGACAGATCACCTATAAAGGAAAACCTATCAGAATCACAGCAGATTTCTCAATACAAACAATGAAGTCAAGAAGAGAATGGAGTGAAGTATTTCAGATCCTAAAGGAAAACCACTTCCAACCCAGACTGACATACCCTGCAAAACTGTCCTTCAAAATCGATGGAGAAATAAGATACATCCATGACAAAGAACAGCTGAAGAACTTCATGATCACCAAACCAACCCTACAAAGAATACTGAAAGACATTCTAGACACACATAGGAAAAAACCACTAAGCAAGGCAGACAATTAAATAGAATGGAACAGTAAAGATACAACAGCAGAAAGATAACATGCCAACAATAAACCAATATATAACAGTTATAACCACTAATGTAATGGTTCACCAATCAAAAGAAACAGACTGGCAGAATGGATCAAGAAACAACATCCAACCATATGGTATCTACAAGAAACCCATCTAACCCAAAAGGAAACTGATAGACTGAAAGTCAAAGGATAGAAAACAATACTTCATGCAACAGGAAACCCAAAAAAGTGGAGGGTAGCTATTCTGTTTGCAGACAATATGGACTTCAAACGAAGAATGATCCAAAGAGATAAAGAAGATCACTACATACTAGTTAGGGGAAAACTTCAAGAGGAAGAGATAACAATCTTTTTTTTTTATTTAAAAGAAAATAAAACAAAAGGGGGCAGTACAGAGCAGATCAGAAGAGGACAACATAGGCAACACAGTACTTTACATTAAGTCAACTGGACATCAACAGTATCTAACAGCATATCTCTTACTCTGCTATAGTTGAGCATAGTTTCAATTACAATAATATCAAACATAACACAATAGTATAAAGCCATGCATATAGTGAAAGAATTACAGAGCTTTCTGAACCAAATAACAGAAAATGATCAATGGGTACTATAATATCTCATTTTTGATAAAAAAGAAAAAAATTTGTTTGAACTATCACACATATTCAAATTCCAATAAGACACAATGTGGTAGATAGAACCAATGGTAATACAACAAAAAAAGCATGGTAGGACTTCTAAGAAGGCTAATATTAAATCAGCAATAGCTGTCATAATGTTTTCTTCAAAACAGCTGTTCATATCATCACGTATGATATAGTCAAACAAAACAGGATAACACCATTCCAACTGATGATTTAGAACTTTGAAAGACTTCGAAGCTATGAGACGGGGACTCTTGCTTACCATAAAGTCTTATATACTCTTATCAAATCTCATATTAGGGAGATTATATGGTAATTACCCTTGTGAGTTTGGTTTATTTCACTTAAGAGAATGGTCTCAAGTCGTGTCCATTTATTTATAAATATCTCAATGTGATCATTCTTTATAGCTGAGTAGTACTCCATTGTATAAAAATGCCACAACTTTTTTATCCATTCCTCAGTTGATGGGCACTTAGGTTGTTTCCAAGATCTGGCTATTACAAATTGTGCTG
>PVJX010000667.1:0-53755 GCA_004027295.1 Dolichotis patagonum
ATAGAACTCCAAACAGCCATAACCAAAATAAAACTACACCCAGACACATAATAATCACCATCCCAGAAATCCAACATAAGAATAGAATACTAAAAACTGTTAGAGAGAAAAGAGAGATCAACTATAAAGGAAAACCTATCAGAATCATGGCAGACTTCTCAACACAAACAATGAAATCAAGAAGAGCATGGAGTGAAGTATTTTAGATCCTAAAGGAAAACCACTTCCAACCCAGACTGACATACCCTGCAAAACTGTCCTTCAAAATGGATGGAGAAATAAGATACTTCCATGACAAAGAACAGCTGAAAAACTTCATGAACACCAAACCAACCCTACAAAGAATACTGAAAGACATTCTATATATACATGGGAGAAAACCACCAAGCAAGGCAGACAATCAAACAGAATGGAAAACTAAAGACATAACAGCAGAAAGATAACATGTCAACAATAAACCAATATATAACAGTTACAACCATTAATGTAAATGGCCTCAACTCACCAATTAAAAGAAACAGACTGGCAGAATGGATCAAGAAACAACATCCAACCATATGCTGTCTAAAAGAAACCCATCTAACCCAAAAGGACACTCATAGACTGAAAGTCAAGGGATGGAAAACAATACTTCATGCAACAGGAAACCAAAAAAAAAGCAGGAGTAGCAATCCTGTTTACAGACAATGTGAATTTCAAACCAAGAGTGATCCAAAGAGATAAAGAAGGTCACTACATACTAGTTAGGGGAAAACTTCAAGAGGAAGAGATAAAAATCTTAAATATATATGCACCAAATACCAGAGCACTCAGCTATATAAAGCAAATACTATTGGCCCTAAAGCAAGGCCAGCAGATTGCTGTTGCTGCTGGTTTCAAACAGGAGCCTAAAGAAAATTCTTTCTGTGGTCTGTTGGCCATTTCAGAACTTTGGAAATGGAATGGTCAATTCATCAGAAAGAAATAGCAGGTGAGTATGGCAAACTTTAGGGGGCCTGCAGGGGAGAGACCCTGGCACCTCGGGACATGCACCATGTGGTTGACTCGGTGTGCCTGGAGAACAAGGAACTCATCCCCTCTCTCGGGGAGGCTGAGAGTGTGGCAGACTTTTGGCGGCCCTAAGGAGGGAGACCCTGGCGCATCGGGACCTACACAGTGTGGTTGACTTGGGGTGCCGGGAGAACAAGGACCTCCCCCTCTCTGGGGAACAGCTGAGAGTGTGGGAGACTTTCGGCAGCCCAAAGGAGAGAGACCCTGGTGCATTGGGACCTGCACAGTGTAGTTGACTAGGGGTGCCTGGAGAACAAGGAGCTCCTCCCCTCTCTGGGGAACAGCCGAGAGTGTGGCAGACTTTCGGCAGCCCGAAGGAAAGAGATCCTGGTGCACTGGGACCTGTACCGTGCAATAACTTGTGGTGCCAGGATAACAAGGAATTCTTCCCATATCTGGGGTATGACTGTGATCCTGCCTGAGTGTGGGCTGAGAGTCAGACATCTCATGTGTCCTGTCCCCCATCCCATGTCCCCCTCTCCCTCTCCCCCCTGCCTAGCAAGTGGGACCCAGTGAACTACACATCTTGTGAAAAGATTGGCTATGTTATTTAGTATGAGCTCTCCATATGCAAAGATAAGGACAACCATTTGGAAGAAAACAAGAGATAATATGACAGATAGTGAAGATCTCTGGTTGTCTAGCTTTGAAATTTTTGCTTTCTTATGTCCCATTCTGTTTAGTTGTGTTTTACTACCTTTTAAAATAAAATAAAATTAAAAAAATAAAGCAAATACTAACAGAAATGAAAAATCAAATAAACAATAATACAATTATAACAGGAGACTTTAATACACCATTGACACAAAAGGACAGATCAATTAGACAGAAAATCAGCAAAGACATAACAGAACTGAATCACACCTGTGAACAAATGGACTTAATAGATGTATACAGAGTGTTCCATCCAACAACATCAAAATACACCTTCTTCTCTGCAGTACATGGGACATTCTCTAAAATAGACCATATACTAGCCCACAGAACATATTTAAGTAAATGCAAAAGAATTGAAATTATCCCATGCATGTTATCAGATCATAGTGCTGTGAAACTAGACATTAATGATAAAAGAAATTGCAAGAAACCTAAAAACACATGCAAACTGAATAATACACTCTTGAGCAATCAGTGGGTCACAGAGGAAATTAAAGAAGAAATTAAACAATATCTACAGGTAAATGAAAATACAGACACAAATTACCGGATTTTGAGGGATGCAATGAAAGCAGTCCTGAGAGGAAAATTTATTGCATTGAGTTACCACATCAGGAAGACAGAACGAACACAAATAAACACCCTGATGCTACAACTCAAACAGCTAGAAAAAGAAGTGCAAGCCAAGCCCAAAGCCAAAAGAAGGGAGGAAATTATAAAGATTGGAGCAGAAATTAATGCAATAGAGACTAAGAAAATAGTACAAAGGATCAATGAATCAAAGAGTTGGTTCTTTGAAAGCATAAATAAAATTGATAAGCCCCTGGCCAACCTTATTAAAAAAAGGAAAGAAAAAACTCAAATTCATGCAATAAGAAATGAAAAAGGTGAAATTACTACAGACTCAGTGGAAATACAGAAGATCATCAACACCTACTTTGAAAACCTCTACTCCCATAGGTTCGATAACACTGAAGAAATAGACAGATTCCTAAATACATATGAACTACCAAAGCTGGATCAGGAAGATGTAAAACTGCCGAATAACCCAATTTCTATTACTGAAATTGAAAATGTAATTAAGTCCTTGCCTGCAAACAAGAGTCCAGGCCCAGATGGATTGACTGCAGAATTCTACAAGAAATAAAAATAAGACTTAATTCCAACACTCCTAAAACTCTTCAATGAAATTGAAAGGGAAGCAAATCTTCCTAAATCATTCTTGGAAGCAAATATCACTCTATTACCAAAACCAGAGAAAGACTCAACTAAAAAAGAGTACTGTAGGCCAATCTCCCTGATAAACATAGATGCAAAAATTCTCAATAAAATATTGGCAAACAGGATGCAGCAAATCATCAAGAAGATTATACACCATGACCAACTAGGATTCATCCCAGGATGCAAGGATGGTTAAACACACACAAAACAATAAATGTAATCTACCATATCAATACAGCCAAAAGGAAGAACCACATGATCATCTCTATAGATGCAAAAAAAGCTTTTGATAAAGTCCAACACTCATTCATGATAAGAACCTTACAGAGAATTGGAATAGAAGGTCTCTATATCAATATGGTTACAGCCATCTATGACAAACCAACAGCCGGCATCATATTAAATGGTCAAAAACTGAAAGCCTTTACCTTAAAATCAGGCATAAGACAAGGATGTCCATTATCACCACTGCTATTCAACATAGCACAGGAAATACTAGCCAGAGCAATAAGACAGGAAAGAGAAATAAAAGGAATAAAGATAGGAAAAGAGGAAGTTAAATTATCATTATTTGCAGGTGACATGATACTTTACATAGAAGACCCCCAAAACTCTATTGAAAAACTCCTAGATATAATTAACAATTTCAGCAAGGGAACCGGATACAAAGTCAATACACAAAAATCAATAGCATTTCTATACACTAACAACAAAAGTACTGAGAGAGAAATAAGAGAAACTACACCCTTTACACTAGCATCCAAAAAAAATGAAATACTTGGAATCAATCTCATGAAAGAAGTAAAAGAGCTATACAGTGAAAATTATAATACACTGAAAAAGGAAATCAGAGAGGACCTCAGGAAATGGAAAGACATCCCCTGTTCATGGATAGGAAGAACAAACATTGTAAAAATGGCCATTCTCCCAAAATTACTATACAGATTCAATGCCTTCCCAATCAAAATACCACTAACATACCTCATAGATCTAGAGAAGTCACTCTTAAAATTCATCTGGAACCAGAAGAGACCTAGAGTACCAAAGGAAATTCTAAGCAACAAAGGCAAGGCAGAAGGCATCACAATCCCTGACTTAAAATTATACTACAAAGCTACAGTGATAAAGTCAGTATGGTACTGGAATAGAAACAGACCCGAGGATCAGTGGAATAGATTGGAAGATACAACCACAACCACAAACTCATTCAGCCACCTTATCTTTGATAAAGGGGCCAAACATGCTCCCTGGAAGAATGACAGTCTCTTTAACAAATGGTGCTGGAAAAATTGGCTGTCCATATGCAGAAGATTAAAACTAGACCCATGTCTATCACCATACACTAAACTAAAATCTAAATGGATCAAAGATCTAAATATTAAAACAGAAACACTAAAACTGCTGGAAGACAAAGTAGGTAAAAACCTCAAAGGTATAGGAGTAGGAAGAGAATTCATGAACAAGAACCAAAGTACACGGCAAGTACTTCCCAGAATCAATAACTGGGACCACATCTTTTTAAAGAGTTTCTGCATGTCAAAAAAGGTTTCCAGCAGAGTGAAAAGAAAACCCACAAATTGGGAAAAAATTTTCATGGACAGTGCCTCAGACAAAGGACTTCTGTCTAGAACTTATAAAGAATTAAAAAAAATCAGACCCTTGAAATTCAAAGACCCAATCCAAAAATGGACATCTGAAATGAATACACAGTTCTCAGATGAAGAAATACGAATGGCAAAGAAATACATGAAAAAATGTTCATCATCATTAGTCATGAGAGAATTGCAAATTAAAACCACACCTAGATTCCATCTCACTCCAGAAAGAATGGCCAAGATAGAAAACACTACCAACAACAAGTGTTGGAGAGGCTGTGGGGAAAAAGGAACTCTTCTACACTGTTGGTGGCAGTGTAGACTGGTGCAACCACTGTGGAGGTCAGTCTGGAGATTCCTCAAAAAGCTTGGTCTGGAGGTCCCATTTGACCCAGCTATCCCACTTCTAGGCATATTCACAGAAAAACTGAAAACATCACACCACAGCTATGTATGTGCACCCATGTTTATAATAGCACAATTTGTAATAGCCAGATCTTGGAAACAACCTAAGTGCCCATCAACTGAGGAATGGATAAAAAGTTGTGGCATTTTTATACAATGGAGTACTACTCAGCTATAAAGAATGATGACATCGAGATATTTAGAAATAAATGAACACGACTTGAGACCATTCTCTTAAGTGAAATAAACCAAACTCACAAGGGTAAATACCATATAATCTCCCTAGTATGAGATTTGATAAGAGTATATAAGACTTTATTGTAAGCATGAGACCCATCTCATAGCTTTGAAGTCTTTCAAAGTTTTCAATCATCAGTTGGAATGCTTTTATCCTGTTTTGTTTGACAATATCATGTGTGATGATATGAACAGCTATTTTGAAGAAAACAAAACATTATGATAGCTATTGCTGATTTAATATCATCCTTCTTAGAAGTCCTACCATGCTTCTTTTGTTCTACTACCATTGGTTATATCTATCACATTGTGTCTTATTGGAATTTGAATATGTGTGATAGTTTAAACAAAAAATTTTTTATTGAAAATGAGATATTATAGTACCCATTGATCATTTTCTGTTATTCAGTTCAGAAAGCCCCATAATTCTTTCACTCTATACATGGCTTTATACTATTGTGTTATGTTTGATATTATTGTATTTGAAACTATGCTCAACTATAGCAGAGTAAGAGATATGGTGTTAGCTACTGTTGATGTCCAGTTGTCTTAATGTAAAGTACTGTGTTGCCTATGTTGTCCTGTTCTGATCTGCTTTGTGCTGCCCTCTTTTGTTTTATTCTCTTTCAAATAAAAATTTAAAAAAAATTAAAAAAAAATATTTGATTACTAGAAACAGTGTTAAATTTATCTCTAGAAGTGTGTGAAAACAAATTGACCAACAAAGTGAATTTATATTACCTGGCTTACTAAGAACATGCTTTAATTATGTGGCAATGAATTTGAAATGAGCCTTAGAAGAGTGGCTATGTATTTTTCTTGTTACATTCAGCTTTCTAAGAATAGGCTTTGGGTAGTAGAGGAGACCTGTTTAACTGTGTTTGGATTTTTTCAGGAGTGTGACAAAGTTGGAGAGTCAAGGATGTAGAAAAAGATGAACAGATATTCTACCACTACAAGATGGGCAGGAAGACAGAGAGTGAATTAAAGGCCGGGAGATGTAAAGGTAGATGAGGTCAAGGAACTGGTAAAAGCAAAGGGTTGTCAAATAAGACAAGAAAAATAATAAGGTAGAACTGGAAATCTGGATAGAGGATGGAATGATGCATTTAAAATGCATCTTTCAAGTAATAGAAGTGCATGAGATTTGTACTAAGTGAAAACATGAATTAACTAAAAATCTGCAATCAACAATTCACTTGTAATAAAAACAAATTTATTTTAAGAATTTTTAGAAGGACTAGTTAAGATAATCCATATCTTATCCATATCCATATCTAGTTAAGATAATCCATATCTAATCCATATACATATCTAAGATAATCCAGGTAAGATGTTAGGCCTAAGGCCTTACATGGTAATCACTCTGTAAGCATTAGTATTTAGTTGCACTCTATTTAACTACATTGCTGTTGATAAGTACAGGAAAGAGCTTTGATTTCTCTCTTAATGATACTATCAGTGATTCATAGAGTGAGTCCTGGCCTATACAATAAGGGTGAAAACTTAACTAATATGTGAAATTTCTTTTATTACATTTTCAGTATTCTCAAGTATATACAATGCTAATCATAAGAAATATTTCAACGAGTTAATGTAGAAATAGACAATGTTACAAGTAGCTATCACTGAAGTATTGTGACAGGTTTATCTTTTAACATTCAAAATGAAATATTAAACGCACAATTACCAATTACTAATTGGAATACACAGTTCATATACAATATCAGGTTAGGTGAAATCTTTTAAAAAGTAAAAACTTGAGATTAATTGCTCAAAAGGTTATAACATACTCAGAAAGAAATTCATATTTGTGTATGTAATGAGTGCAGAAAACACAAAGGGCAGTATTTCTTCCAATTATATTTTTCCCCATGAAAAAAATTAGTTGTTTTCACCAATTTGTATTATCATTATGGAAATGGTAGCTTAACTCAAAAACATTTTCAGGCTCTGGAAATTTTTTAGATTTTGGAAAAATTGGAACAATTTTTTGGAACAGTAACATAAGGAAGACCTATTTTATTTCTACATTAAAAATTTGTAGTCCAAAAAGTGAAAAAAAAAACAGTGAAGAATGACCATAAATAATTTTATCAGAATTCCAAAAGACAAAATTAAGACTATATTTTTTGCAATTGACCCTGAAATATTTCTACTACCAATGAATATTTATTGTTAAAATATAATTAATTTAGCAATATTTCAAAGCTTTCTCAATACCTGAAGCAATTTGCCTTTAATAATTTATTCTGAGATATAAAATGGAGACCAAAGGAAGCAACAGAATAATTCAGTTTACAGAATTTATGCTGATTGAATGAATATGAAAGAATATTGATTTTTTGAATATTGATCATCTGTTTTGGCAATCAGTCTTCTGTGGTTTTTACAAGCTGGTTTGGAATTTAGTGAGTCATCAACTTTACATGGTTCTCAGCAATTTAATTATTATTAAAAACTCAAACCATCTCTTCTAGTATGTTCCTCAAATGAAGGATAAGAGTTTATGTGATTAAGTTCCAGAAAACTTTCTGAAGCTTGCCTTAAAGTTTCCAAATTTCTGAATATTGTTCATATAGTTTACTTATGGAAGAAGCTTTCAAAATTATAGGTGTTTTCTCACTAGAATGTAAATCTAATTTTCAAGAGATTTTTTAATAATCATAACCAGATTTTTAGAACACAGATTTTATGGATGATTTTCAGGAAGTTCTTATTATATTCCCCACATGGTCTCTCAAATCACCCACAATACACTAGGCCAAGTAAAACCTGCCATTTCAGTCATTTTGTTGAGAGAAATGGAATATATTCAGTATGTTCATAAAGACTTGTAACAAAATTTTGAGGAGGACTTCAAATAAAACATGTTTACTTATTTAAAAGCATTTTCATTTTCTATTTATTTTTTTTTTTATAGTCTGGGAGACCATCTGACCTACAATGGGTCTTCATTAAGTACATGTAATGCAGTTAATGGTTGCAAATGCAAGCAAAGTATCTCTAGTAATTATAAATATTTCTATATGTTTGACCTAAAGTATTAAAATTCTAGGTTTTTTGCTAGATGCTTGTAAGTTTCCTAAGGACAAAAAGAGAAATTGAATTTTTGAGGTAGAAATGATGAAGTATACCCTGTTTGTGATTCATATCTAGCATCGGCTCTACGATGCTGACCGAATGAGAACATAGAAGCACACTTGAACTCAAATGTCTCCCATGCAGTATTTTGCTAACCTTCTTGCATATGTAGTCATGCAACTCATGTTTCAGTTCTTCATGTACTTAAATTCTGATTATTTCATGCAAATATTTGCTTTAAAGCTGCAACATCCCTTTCCATAAAAATAATATTGAAAAAAAAAAAGAAGAAAAAACAATGGAGATACTCAAGTGATTGGTGGTGGTGAGGCATTGATATGTGTAAGAAGTGTATGGTGAGATGGTACATAAGGAATTGTTATAGCAGCAAAATTATTCTACACTTCCATGGATGAAGACACGTCTCAGTCCTCAAAACATCATTTGAGCCACTCTTTCACCATACTGTCTCTTACTAAATAGTAAAAAATTTTTAAAAAGGAATTAAGATATATTGTGTGCATATACCAATTTCTCACAATGAACATAATATCATTAAGTACTGGAAATGTGCAATAAAAAGAAAAGAAAAGGAGATAAGTTTTAAAAAATTTGACACTTTTCCATCTAGAGCTTAATGATTGTCATACTTTAGTTCTTTTTAAATTAAGCTATTGTAGTTTTAGAAGTCCTATCAAAAGAGGGAGCCAAGAGCCTATCGGGCAGTTGGGATTGCATGAGTTGAGTCCCAGTGACACAAGGAGAGTTGGAGACCTGCGATCCCAGTGTTCAATTTTCAGGGAAGCTACCAGGGATGCTAGATTGGACCCAGAAGATTCCAGGGCCTCAGTCCAACATGCCCAGTGGGCTTCTTTTAGTACAGGAGGCAGAGACCATGCAGGAGGACTCTAGGCCCATTTGGCCTGGCCTGGGGAGAGCTTAAGACCAAAACTGCCAGCAGTTGAGTCCATATGCACCCTGTAGGAAAGGGGATAGTGCCCTGGGGGTTCCACTGGCAAAAGTTCTCCATGCTCAACTTCTACCTCTCAATTTAGGGAGCCAAGAGCATGCAGCAGAGTTGGGACTGCTCCAGGAGCTGAGAGTGCAGGAGGTGATTCCCCACACACCCAGAGGAAGCTTTGGAACACCACTCAAACCAAGGAAATATAGGAAAATGACAAAAAGAAAGACCAAAAGGCAGGCTCAAATCTCTAGCCCATCCCAAGAAAGCCTAGGAGCCATGTACATAGAAGAAAATAGAAGCAATACACCTGAAATGACTGAAATGATATCAACTGAAATAAAGAAGCAACTAGAGGAAGCTATGGAGAAATTCAAATGAGAAATAATTGCCCAGGTAAAAGGAGAAATGATAAAAGTAGTGAAAGAAATAGTGAAAGCATCTAGTGAAGACACAGCTAAAAAACTAGAGGAACAAAGCAAACACATAGAATCCCTGAATGAACACTAAAAAAAAACAAAAAGAATACATAAAACACATTCAAAGAGATATACAGGAAATCAAAAACTCTACTGAAAGCTGTCAAAACTGCCTCAACAAAAGCGAAGATAGAATCTCACAACTTGAAGATAAGATTGCAGCTAGTGAACAGGAAATAATAATTTTTTGTTAAAAATAACAAAGAATCAGGAAATAACAATTCAACAGCTGCAAGATGATGCAAAGAAAAATAACATAAGATTAATAGGGACAAATGAAAAAGAAGGGGACAGCCCAAATGATATCAATAAGATTTTTACAAAAGTAAGAGCTGAAAACATTCCAAACATGACAATGGAAACTGACATTTGGATTAGTGAAGCATATAGAACTCCAAATAGCCATAACCAAAATAAAACTACACCCAGACACATAATAATCACCATCCCAGAAACCCACCATAAGAACAGAATACTAAAAGCTGTTAGAGAGAAAAGACAGATCACCTATAAAGGAAAACCTAACAGAATCACAACAGACTTCTCAACACAAACAATAAAGTCAAGAAGAGCATGGAATGAAGTATTTCAGATCCTAAAGGAAAACCACTTCCATCCCAGACTGATGTACTCTAAAACTGTCCTTCAAAATGGATGGAGAAATAAGATACTTCCATGACAAAGAACAGCTGAAAAACTTCATGAATGACAAATCAACCCTGCAAAGAATACTAAAAAACATTCTAGATACACGTAGGATAAAATTACCAAGCAAGGCAGACAATTAAACGGATTGGAAAGCTAAAGATACAACAGCAGAAAGATAACCTGTAAACAAAAAACCAATATATAACAGCTATAACCATAAATGTAAATGGCCTCAACTGACAAATCAAAAGAAACAGACTGGCAGAATGGATCAAGAAACAACATCCAACCATATGCTGTCTACAGCAAACCCATATAACTCAAAAGGAGACCCATAGACTGAATGTCAAAGGATGGAAAACAATACTTCATCTGATAGGAAACCAAAAGAAAAGTGGGAGTAGCTATCCTGTTTGCAGACAATGTGAACTTCAAACCAAGAATGATCCAAAGCGATAAAGAAGGTCACTATATACTAGTTAGGGGAAAACTTCAAGAGGAAGAGATAAAAATCTTAAATATACATGCACCAAATTCCAGAGCACCAAGCTAAACAAAGCAAATATTAAAAGAAAGGAAATATCAAATAAGCAATAACACAATTATAACAGGAGATTTTAACACAACATTGACACAAAGGGACAGATCAACTGGACAGAAAATCAGCAAAGACATAACAGAACTCAATCACACTTGTGAGTAAATGGACATGATAGACGTATATAGATTTTTCCATCCAACAACATCAAAATATACATTCTTCTCAGCAGTACATGGAACATTCTCTAAAATAGACCATATACCAGCCCACAGAACATATTTAAGTAAATGCAAAAGAATTGAAATTATCCCATGCATGGTATTGGAGGATAGTGCCGTGAAACTAGAAATTAATGATAAAAGAAACTGCAAAAACCTCACAAACACATGGAAAGCATGGAATACATGCTTGAGCAATCAGTGGGTCATGGAGGAAATTGAAGAAAAATTAAACAATATCTACATGCAAACAAAAATACAAACACAACTTATCAGAATTTGTGGGATGTAATGAAAGCAGTCCTCAGAGGAAAATTTATTGCACTGAGTTCCCACATCAGGAAGACAGAATGAACACAAATACACAACCTGATGCTACAACTCAAACTTCTGGAAAAAGAAGAGCAAGCCAAACCCAAAGCCATAAGCAGGGAGGAAATTATAAAGCTCAGAGCAGAAATTAATGCAATCGAGTCTAAGAAAACATTTCAAAGAATCAGTGAATCAAAGAGTTGGTTCTTTGAAGGAATAAATACAATTGGTAAGGCCCTGGCCAACCTTATTTAAAAAAGGAAAGAAAAAACTCTAATTCATGCAATAAGGAATGAAAAATGTGAAATTACCAAAGACTCTGTGGAAATACAGAAGATCATCAACACCTGTTTTGAAAACCTCTACTCTCATAGGTTCGATAACACAGAAGAAATAGACAGATTCTTAGATACATATGAACTATCAAAGTTGGATATGGAAGAAATAAAACTGCCTAATAACCCAATTTCTATTAATGAAGTTGAAAATGTAATTAAGTCCTTGCCAACAAAGGAGAGCCCAGGCCAAGAAAAATTCACTGAAGAATTCTACAAGAAATTCAAAGAAGACTTAATTCCAACACTCCTCAAACTCTTCAATGAAATTGAAAGGGAAGAAATTCTTCCTAAGTCATTCCTGGAAGCAAATATAACTCTAGTACCAAAACCTGAGAAAGACCCAACTAAAAAAGAGAGCTATAGGCCAATCGCCCTAATGAACATAGATGCAAAAATTTTCAATAAAATATTGGCAAACAGGATAGAGAAAATCATCAAAAAGATTATACACAATGACCAAGTGGGATTCATACCAGGAATGCAGCAATGGTTCAACATATATAAATCAATAAATGTAATCCACCATATCAAAAGAGCCCAAAGTAAGAACCACATGATCATCTCTATAGATGCAGAAAAAACTTTGGTAAGGTCGAACACTCATTCATGATAAGACCTTTCAGAATAGATGGTCTTTACCTCAATATGATAAAAGCCATAAACAACAAACCAATAGGAACATCATATTAATGAGCCACAAACTGAAAGCCTTTACCTTAAAATCAGGCACAAGACAAGGATGTCCCCTATCACTGCTCCTATTCAACATAGTACTGGAAATACTAGCCAGAACAATTATAAAAGAGAGAGAGATAAAAGAAGTAAAGATAGGAAAGAGGAAGTTAAATTATCATTATTTGCAGATGACATGATATTTTACATAGAAGATCCTCAAAACTCTATTGAAAGACTCCTAGATATAATAAACAAATTCAGCAATGTAGCTGGATATAAAGTCAGGTCTCAAAAATCAATAGCATTCCTATATACTAACAACAAAAGTACTGAGAGAGAAATAAGAGAAGCCACACCCTTCATACTAGCATCCAAAGAATGCAATACTTAGAAATTAATCTCTCAAAAGAAGTAAAAAAGCTATACAAGGAAAATTATAATGCCCTTAAAAAGGAAATCTAAGAAGACCACAGAAAATGAAAAGATATCCTTTGTTCATGGATAGGAAGAACAAACATTGTTAAAATAGCCATTCTCCCAAAATTACTATACAGATTCAATGCAATCCCAATCAAAATACCACTAACATACTTCATAGATCTAGAGAAATCACTGCTAAAATTCATCTGGAACCAGAAGAGACCTAGAATAGCAAAGGCAATTCTAAGCAGCAAAGGCAAGGCAGGAGGCATCACAATCCCTGACTTGAAATTATACTACAAAGCTACAGTAATAAAATCAACACAGTAATTGAAGAAAAACAGACCTGAAGATCAATGGAATAGATTGGAAGATATAACCACAACCACAAACTCACTCAACCACCTTATCTTTGATAAAGGGGCCAAACATGCTTGCTGGAAGAATGATAGTCTCTTTAACAAATGGTGCTGGAAAAACTGGCTATCCATATGCAGAAGACTAAAACTAGATCCATGCCTATCATCATGTACTAATCTGAAATCTAAATGGATCAAGGTCTAAATATTAAAACATAAACACTAAATCTGTTGGAAGACAAAGTAGGTAAAAAATCTTGAAGATATAGGAGTAGGGAGAGAATTCATAAACAAGAATCAAACCACACGGGAAACACTTCCCAGAATCAATAACTGGGACCACATCTTATTAAAGAGGTTCTACATGTCAAAAGAGATTTCCAGCAGAGTGAAAAGAAACTCACAAATTGGGAAAAAATCTTAATGGACGGTTCCTCAGACAAAGGACTTATAAGGACTTATAAGGACTTTATAATTCTAGGACTTATAAAGAATTAAAAAAAAATCAGACCCCTGAAATTCAAAGACCCAATCCAAAAATGGGCATCTGAAATGAATACACAATTCTCAGATGAAGAAATACAAATGGAAACTAAATACATGAAAAAATGTTCAGCACCATTAGTCATGAGAGAAATGCAAATTAAAACCACACTGAGATTCCATTTCACCCCAGAAAGAATGGCCATGATAAAAAAAAAAAAAAGCTACCAACAACAAATGCTGGAGAGGCTGTAGGGAAAAAGGAACTCCTCTACACTGTTGGTGGAAGTGCACACTCGTGCAACCATTGTGGTGGTCAGTCTGGAGATTCCTCAAAAAGCTGGGTTTGGAGGTCCCATTTGACCCAGCTGTTCCACTTCTAGGCATATTCCCAGAAGAACTGAAAACATCATACCACGGTGATATATGTGCACCCATGTGTATAGCAGCACAATTTTTAATATCCAGATCTTGGAAACAACCTAAGTGCCCATCAACTGAGCAATGCATAAAAAAGTTGTGGCATTTTTATACTATGGAGTATAATGAGCTGTAAAGAATGATCACATTGAGATATTTATAAATAAATGGACAAAACCTGAGACCATACTTAATAAGGGAAATAAACCAAACTCACATGTGTAAATACCATATAGTCTCCCTAGTATGAGAGTTGGTAAGGGTGTATAAGATTGTATGGTAATCATGATTCCCCATTTCATTGCTTTGAAGCCTTTCAAAGTTTTCATTCATCCATTGGAATGGTTGTAATCTGTTTTGTGTGACTTTATTATGTGAGATGGTATGAACAGCTGTTTTGAAAAAAACAAAAAGTATGGCAGCCATTGCTGATTTAATACTGTCTTCCTTAGAAGTCCTACCATGCTTCTACTCTGCTATTACCATTGGTTCTATCATGTTGTGTCTTATTGGGATTTTAATATATGTGTTAGTATAAACAGTTTTTTATTTAAAATGAGATATTATAGTAACCATTGATCATTCTCTCTTATTCAGTTCAGAATGTCCTGTAATTCTTTCATTCTTTTGAATGGTTTTATACTATTTTGGTATATTGATATTATTGTATTTGAAACTATGCTCAACTATAGCAGAAAAAGTCATATTTTGATAGCTACTGTTAATGTCTTGTTGTCTTATTGCAAAGTGCTGTGCTGCTTATGTTATTATGTTCTGATCTGCTTTGTTCTGCCCTCTTTTGTTTTATTCTCTTTAAAATAAAGAAAAAAAAGAACTTCTTTATAAAAATAAGTCCTATCATAAATGAAAAAGGATTTCATCACAGGGACCAACCCATCTGCCTCCCTTAGAGGTACAATTTGTGAATTAAGTTTTTCAGTTTTTAGTCTTGGGAATGAATGCATAGAAGCAAGAGAATATTGCTTTTTCTGCCTTTTATTTTTACTCAGTTTTCCCCCTCGACTCAGGTTTTATATCTATTCCCATTTCTTGGTCAAGGTTAGTTCTTATTCCACTCTGTTCATGGCAGATAACTAATTATCTATCAGGGTAATACAGTGGAATCACATTTCATTAGTTACCAATGGGTGATTTCTGTCAGAAAGATCCTGACAATCTATTCTAATCTGTTTTAATGTTTTGTGACAAAAACAATTTCACATGCAAGTATTTTTTTTTTATGTAATAAGGCTCTAATCTGGGCTCTGTGCCCTTCTGCCCAGTACTGCCTCTGTGATGTGATGTGGTGCATTATTCGGTGAGAGAGATTTTTGTAGATTTTTGTGGTCAGTGTAGCCTTGAATTTGCAGCAGTTCCTCTGTATTGACCTCCCAAGTCCTGGGATGGCAGGTGTGGGCTACTGTACCTGACTTGTAGATTAAATCGAGGTCTCTAATTGGTTGTCTTTAAATTAAGAAGATAATTGGAGCAGGAAAACCTAGTAATATAAGCCTTTTAGAAAGAGACTTATTTTTTCAGATGGAATAAAAAGAAGTTGAAGAGATTTGAGCATTAGAGACAATTTGCAGAAAAGATTTGGTGCAGTTTGAAGATACACTGGGGTAGACAGAAAGCATTCAGAGCAGCATAGAACTGTTGACTGCAGTCCTTGGCCAGCAAGGACTGGAAAACAAAGATCTCCATCCTTGGTGACAAGGAAATTGATTTTGCCTATTACCTGAATGAACTTTGAGTTAAATGGCTCCCCAGAGCCTCCCAGGCAACCTATATTTTGACTTTGGTCTGAGATACTTTTGGCAGAGTATTCAGTCTTGCCTGCTAAAGCTTCTCACAGACTGTGAGATAACAAATGTTTTAAGTCACAAAGTTTATAACAAATTTTTCTCTGTAATAGGAAACTAATACAGTTTGTCTATTTAAACTCTGCGATCTCCGGTTAAGGAAATACTCTGATAACAGGGATGAGATGTATGCATTAGTATCTGGACAAATGTAGAATTTCTATTTAGCTTCCTAAAGACTCTGAGACAAAGATTAAGGAATATGGTACTCTTGACAATGTAGTACTTTAGGTTCTACTAAATGGTCCTTTAGCAAATGAAATCAACAATGGCTACATCAGAGGACAACCTTGGATGCAATTTCCAATGCTGAAGTCTCTTAGATCACTTTTCACCTGTACCAAATAGTTGTCAGGGCTGCTAAAGGTTTTTGTAGTACGAAAGCAACTAATACCCTGAAATCAGAGTATTGGCCAAAGATTCAGTGAAATAATTTATTACACAACATTGAATGGAGAAGAATATTCTAATACTGTGAATTTTTATAATTTTATGCTCTATTTGCTGGTGAATATACATGAGGACCCCCTGTTTATTTCTCTGCAACCAGTCTCTAATTATCACTTTAGATTGATTGTGTTATCTTAACTGAATCAAATATTTGCCTAACATATAACTCAGAGACCTCTCAAATTTTAGAAACACATACTTTTACAAAGAATTTTAACTTTCCATATCAATATATTTATTTGTATATGTTTAATCAGAATCTCTTCAAGTTTCTACCAGGTTATATAGGAATTATACAACTAATGTCTTTAAGATTGGAATGTTAAATTTAAGACTAAACTTATGAGTACAGAGTGACAAATCTTCTATAAAGGATTTTAAAATTAAATTCAATGTTTAAAAATTCTCTAGAAATTGATCTGATACTTTTTTTATGGATAGAGCTCCAACTGCACAAAAGCTAAGATGCATCTCTTTCAGACAGGCTAGTAATTTTAAAATCATTAGAGAATTTAAGAGAAATAAATTTGCTGAAATGCCTAAATATTATGTCTAAAAATCTCAGAAAGATAATTTTTGGGACTTTGTGAATTTTACTTCTAGGATAGAAGAGCAAATAAAGAGAAATCATTTAAAGATCTGTCTCTCTATTATTAAATTTCATTTCCAGACAGAAGTTAATTCTCTTCCTTCATGGTACCCAGTTGTGTGGGGCATTCATGACTCACACCTTACAAGTACATACAAGTACCTGCTTTCACTATGAAAATTATCTAAGCACACCACAGCATTACCAGCTTCTTTGTGCTGATAATCCTTAACAAGTATTCATGATTCATGTGGGCAGAATATTTAGAAAAATTTTAAAAAAGAAATTAGAGGATGGCAAATTCATATAGAAGCATTTTATTATCTAAGAGAATCCATTGAGGTTGACTTTATGTTTATTATTAAGGCTCAGAGTTTATAGAATTACGTCTTAACTTATAAATGTCTTGGGTAGAGAACATAGCTGCAATGTTTACAGCTTAATAACTCTGTAGGATGTAAGTCAGTGTTATATCTAACTCAGCACACCTGCTACAAAATGCCCTTTTAGTATACTTTAAATATTTTATTCTACTAGGTGTTGTTTGAGCCAGCTTTAACTTGTTGTTAGTTCCCTTCATGAGTTATGAATTGAATAAAATATTTTTATGCTCTCATTTTATATTTGCACGAGTGTCAAGGTCTCAATATTTTGTTTCTACTGCAATAAACTGGAGTGGTGATCCCATAGATGAAGTAAAGCAGAGATTTACAGGAGCAAGAAAAAATAACATCAGGAGAAATTGTTATTATATTTGACATGGTTTCAGGCTGAAGAAATGGCCAGTATGATTCCTGTTTACATACATGGATAGATATAAATATCACTCACTGATAGGGACTCATAAACTGTAAGGACAAAGTTACTTACGAGAAGAGGGGAGGACAAAGTTGCAAGTACATATGAAAGAAGAAAGATAAAGGCAGTGATTTTTTTTTGATACAGCGTCTTGCTATGTAGTGCAGGCTGGACTTGAACCCGCATATGTTGAGCAGGCTGGCCTTAAACACATGATGATCTCCTGCCTCAATCTCCTGAGTGCTGAGATTGCAAGCATGCTCCACAAGGACCAGCAAAAGGAAATGATTCTTGCCACACAGATGTTGGGATTTGAGACCCATTGATCCATTGAATTTGAGATTATTCATTTGTGGTCAAGTATACATTTGAGAGATATTCATGATGCAGATATACATTTGATAGTCATAAATATGTCTCCATTGAAATTGTGAATATGGGCCATGAAAGAAGTATGAATCTGATATATTTCAGCCATGATCTCTATCAGGACTCTGCTTTTGGTTCATGTAAGTCAAATATTCAGCAAAACTTTTTCTTTTAGTCCTGACATTGCAGATAGTCTACCAAAGTGTATCAGAAAGCTGTCTCTTCATCTCTGATTTACCTTTGCTGACTTAATTTCAGGTAGATATTGGGCAAAGTGACTAAGATATTCTTAGTAATTCCAGGATTACTTGTGGAAAAAAGATGAACTTTTCTTTAACTAAAAAATGCATTAGAAAAAATAACCCTGGCTGAGACTATTGAGTGATCAGTCTTGTTGAGCTGAACACCACTGTTTGGGGAGAAATGATAGCATTTTGATGATAAACTGCCAACTAAAGCATGAAAAGTTTCCCAGAGAATGATTGGATTCTCTTTGCAGAAGATGACAGAAATTATACTACAAAAAGAAAGACAAATATCCACCCCACATTAAGTCAAATTATCAGAAATCAATGGGATTAGTGTTAATGGAGAGATGTTTGAAGAAATTAGGCAAATAATATGTAAAAAGACAGCTTGAGCAATTTCAAATGATAAAAAGAATTATAACACATTGGTGTACTTTTTTGTTGTTGTTTTGAGACAGGCTCTTGCTACGTGGTTCAGGTTGGCCTTGGGCTCATTTTGTAGCCCAAGCTGGTCTTGAACTTTCAATGATTCCCTTGCTTCAGTTCCCAAGTGCTGGGATTACAGGAGTGCACAACCATGCCAGGGTGTTGTAAATTTTTAGAGAGATCGCAGAGTCAGCAAATTTACTGAATAATGTTGTTATGACTTGTGACTAGGTGTCCCCCTCAAAGCCCTGTGCAGTCCTGGGCAGAGCTTTTCAGAGGTAGTTGGATCTAGAGTATGTGATGCTGGAATAAAGGCTGCAGGATTATTAAATTAGTTCACTGGTTGGTTTGGCAGAGTTCTGGGTATGGATAATAGGAAGGCCCAACCTGAATATGAGTGCTACCTGCCTTAAGGGTGGGTCGTCTACATATAATATAAAGGGGCAGAAAGAATCTGTCACTTGTCACTTGCTGATTGCTCCTTTGATTCCTTCTGCTTCCCATGTCACATTGCCTTGGAGTTCCCTGGTTATAGGCTGAAACCTCTACAAACGCTCAGCTACAACAAACCTTTCCTCTTTTAACTTTGGATGTTGGGTATTTTGTCATGTAAAGAAGAAAAGTAACTAAGACAAAGAACAACAAAATCTAAAGTAGTGTGTCCTAGGCAGAAAATTCCGAAGGTAATATTAATGAGTAAATGTTTCAAATATTGTTTTTAAAATCAGGCTTACTAATTTTATCAAACGGAAGTATGGTTGTCCTACGCTAAAATGGTTACTCTTAAATATTGGCTAAACAGTTGTTTCATGAAAAGGTAAAAATGGAGGTTTGTAGTAATAATATTATGATTAATCAGATACTACAAATGCAAAAAGAGAAATAAACACCCCACTCCCAAAAAACTGGATAAATACATCTTCAGTTCTAGGACATTGTAGAACTAGGAAGAAGGTAAAAGTCTGAAGATGCAAAAAAATTAGAAGTAATATAAAATCAGAATGATAAATGGTGAGATTTGCTTTCCCTGATGATAAACATTCTAGGTTAAATATATCAACAGAGTCTCCCAAAACAACTTTGAACACATGAGAAAGTTGTTTAAGGAGTTGGGATTGAAATCTCTCAAGGAAGACAAGCTTTTTGAAATGACACATTTGTACTGAAAGTAGTATATATATAAGGATGCCACCCCAGAAAAAAATAATAATTAAATTCATATCTTTGGCAAAAACTGATGTTATAAAATATATTTCTTTTAAAAATCTTCGTGATAATGCACAAAACAATTGAAAAGAGGATTGTTACCATGGTGTTAAAAGAGAATACAATATCATGGGTATGGTGTATGCATTTACAGTACCTGTAAAGTCTAGGGAATCTTAATCTGCAAATTTGAATTTTGAAAATAAATCTATGTGGAAATCTGCTCCCCCCAGCCTCCCAGAAGCAGGAATTGTAGAGAGGAATTGATTCCCAAGTCAACCTCTAAGGGTTTCTCAATTTTGCATTTACTCAGAGTTTACTTTGTAGTGTCATCAATTACTTCACACTTGTAATTTTACTGTCACTAAATCTCTCAAATCATTTGAGTGTGAGTATAGCTAGGTCATTTACAGGCAATGAGGCAGACATAGACATTTGTCCATGAAGTAAGAGAATAGATGAATAGTCTGCAGTACAGGAGCATTCTGTGAATATCTCTTTATCATCAAGTACTCACAAAATCCAGAGACATGACTGTTCCACTTATTTTCATCTTAGATTTATTCTCTTACATATCAACTGCATTCAAGTAAAAGTTATTCAATTATATACTCAAATGATTGAAAGCAGAACAGTGCATTTAACTATAAATTTAATATTTATAATGTATACAACATATAAAAGAGAAAGTTGTAATTCCTAGTTCAATTGACAATATTTTTTTTAAAAAGCAGTTCCAGATTTATTAAATTAAAATTGGTATGTGTACTATAATATTTAATTTTCTAGCCATCCATTGTAAATGCTTTAGTTCTAAATCAGGGGAAAATATATTGATCTATTTTTTAGCTCCAAATGATAGATAAAAAAAATGTCATCATTCAAATTCATAGTAACAGCTTTAATTATAACAGCATGATGTTCTTTTATGTGTGAATTAAAATAATTTATAAATCCAAATAGAAATAAATTTCAGTCATCATCTGAGACTTTTCTAAATTAATTTCACAGAGATGGGGATTTAGCTCATTGGCAAGAGCGAGATTGTGAGTTCGATCCCTGGTACTACTACTACTAATAATAATAGTAATAGTAATAATAATTCACCACAACATAACTTGAAAATGTTATATATTTTTCATTACCAAATAAAGATTTAATCTCTAATATATGCCAGGAATTGTGCTAGCAAGATAAAGATGTTTTCCTTAAGGAATCTTTTGCTTGTTTACATTTCACTTTTTTTAATAATACATTCTGCAATGATATTAAGGTAATGTTAGTTATTTTTTTCAAAGCTTTCTGGAAGAGTTAATATAGGTTTGTTATGCATTTGCACATATTCAAACATCAGTAGAAAAATGTAATCCAGAAAAAAGGGCTTTCTGCCTGTGTAGGTATTCTGGTGTGACATTTCAATTTCCACGGCAAAGTGTGTTGCAATTTCATGTAGGAATAACTTTCATTACCTGCTAAGGTAAAATTTGGCAGACTAATGAGGTGATTTTAGAGGATTTCATATAAATAACATATTCCCAGTAGCTACTATGTTTCACTTAAAATAAAGACAAATTATTGGTACAGAAGGGAGAATTGGGGAATATACATATGACAGTATGTGACTCTGCCACTGATTGCATTAATCTCCTAGTTGTGGATCTGTAACATATTTCAAAAATAGTAGTCCTTTACCTTTGTGTTTAAGTTAACACATGTTTATTTTCTTAAATAGCTAGAATTTGAAACTGAAAAGTTGGTCTTGTAGTGTTAAAATCAAGGGGATACCAGAGCTGCCTGTTTAGTTGGTTTTAAAGGATACTGATTACCTTTTCAGCTTCTAGAGAAGTCTGAATGTCTTAGCTTGTGGTCCCTTCATTCCTCCTTAAAGCAAGCAGTGTAATGTCTCCAGCATCCCACCTTAAGCCATATTTTTTCTCTGACTGACCCACCCGACCTCCTCTTATGAGGATTGTTGTGATTGCATTGAGTAGATCCATAATATCTAAGAAAATTAGGACATCTTAGTTTTTTAAGTTTTAAAGCAAAGAACAAACACGATACAGAATTTCAAAACAACATAATAGATTAACAACGGTTAATGTATTGCATGTTGCTATCTATAATGTAGTTGCTCAGATTACAAGATTTAAGCATGAAAAAAAAATCAAACAATGAAAGCACAAACCATTCTTTTTGATGCATCGATAGAGATCAGTGGTATAATCATCTATCTTGAGTGTATACATATATATATAATATATATATATATAATCTTTTCCCTTCTTTCCTCCTTTCTCTTTTATTCTAAATCATTTCTTTCTGTGAGAAACTATGCATCATTTGCCCTCTAACAATAGTCGCTGATTCCAGGAATTACAATGCTGTCATCTTTGGGGGACATTATTCAGTGTACCACACTTGTAAAACTGAAGAAGTTACTTAAGGTTTCATGGTGTTAGTTTTCTCATTGATAAAATGAAATATTAATCATGCTGATGTTCTAAGTAAAACCATATGTATGTGTGTTCTTTTCTACCTGTAAATATAAATATATATGCAACTTTATATTTGTTTCAAATATTTAATATAAACATATATCACTATGGCATAGCATTTGTCATCTATTATCTGTCTACCCATCTATGCATCATAAAATGGGACCTGACTGATAAGGTAACCCTTGGCCTTCATAAGTGCTTTTATAAAACTGAGGATTTCTTAAAATCACAATAGTAAAATAGAGAATTAACAGATATGTATTTCATGCTTAAAAATAAATTATATTTATTATATTTATCACTAGCTAGCATTTGAATATTTTTATAGTTTTAATTTAATGCTACTTAATTATTCATTGTCTCTTTTCCATACTCACATCCATCTCCACTAGGGTTTATTAATATAATATTCTTAAATTTTTAAATGTATCCTTCAGGAATATATATTGCTAGTCTGAGAATACTGTCTATCTAGTTTTACTTAAGAAGATGGTATTTTGCTGTGGTTTTCATTATCTTGCTTAAAATGTTTTCATATAATTCTGTCTTTTGAAATTATATAGCAAGAGTTCACATGGCTCTATCATGTAACATGTTTGTGTGTGTGTGTGTGTGTATATATATATATATATATATATATATATATATATGCTAGAAAATCTGGTTCACCTCTGTGTTCCTATGTTATTCCATCTGACAGCACCCTCAACATTTAAATTGTTTTTTTCCCACCTAGCGGTGAACACCTAATCCTCCTCTTACTCTTTTAAAATGTAAATGACATGACAATGTAATTTTGCATTGTGTACCATTTTTGAAATGGAGTGCAGCACATTAGCACTTTATTTATGTGCACACTTAATTCCACTAACTAAAATTACAGTTTCTCTTCACAATATTTTCATAAATGATCCAATGCTTCACAATCTTATTAGGTCCTCATGAATCTTGATTTTATGACACTTCTTCCTATGCCGAAGTGAATTACATTCAAAAGGTAAGGTAAAATTAAAATATTGTTAGATTTTTATCTCTACTTCAAACAATTATGTTACTTTTTTTGAGACAGGATTTCACTGTACAGTTAAGGTTGGCCTTGAACTTACTTCATAGCCCAGGCTGGCCTCAAACTCACAGCAATACTCCTGCCTCAGCCTCCCAAGTGTTGGCATTACAGGCATGTATCAATCACACCTGGCTCACATTACATTTTATGATATACCTACTTCAACAAGAAAGAAACTTTCTGTAGAATACCTATGTCTCAAGGTAACATTAAACATTTATAGTATGATATTGTTCAACTTGTTTATGAACTCTTTTGCAATAAATTGTTGGTTAAGATTTCAACATGTGTATTCCTTGACACTATATATACATACACTTTTAATGCATAAGATGTGTTTTTTAAAGAAAAAGTAAAACTGTATTTCTGTTCTCTCACCCATTGTATAACATAAAAAATCCTCATTTTAGTATTTTTAGATATGACAAGCATTAAAATAGCATAAAGGGCACAGTGAATGTTACAGTTTTTTAGAATAATGATATGTGAAGTGAAGTGTGCTGTGCATCCTTCATGCAGAGTAACTTTGGTGCTGAGACCCGTCATTCACTACAATCAGCAAAAAATCCTTGACCTCATGCCTCTCTGTGTATTTTTGTAAATTTTTATTTTAACTTTTGATAGTTGAATTGTGCATCTATCTACTCCTACCTATTGAACAATCAATCTGTCTATAATTATGGCTGTGATTTCTCAATTAGCTAAGTTTTTAAACCATATTATCAAAATGAACTGTTAAGGAGCAATCAACCATCAATAAACCCCACTAGTAAACAACAATAAAGAAAAGAAAACAAAGAACTTCAAGCTTACATGCAAATTTAAGCTGCAACACTAGGAAATATCACTTTAATGGAAAGTTACTCAACATACATCTAAAATGAAGTGCAAATATAGAAGAATTTTTGAGAAAATATCTGACTTATTTTCATGTAGTGCAAGAAGTCAGTTTTTTCTCTCCTTTAAGAAAAAGTTGTTTTTTGAAGTCAATAGGTTGCAAGGAAGGTAGAATTAAAATGAAAATTATGATTGTCAAAGTAAAACCACACTGGGAGCAATAAGAGTGGAACTGACACTGGAGCAAATCCAATTAGAAATTCACAGACACACTTGAAATACACCCTCAGAACACCAAAGGATAAAATGGTAGATGCAACTGCACGTAAAATAAAAATGATACAAGGGCCAGATCTTCGCAATTCAGCTTAAATAGATATTCCAAATCAGAAATCCCCAACTGAATGAGACAATAAACCTAGGGACACACCCAGAGGAAAATAAATCAGTAAATTCAGATTGATTATCTTATTTCAGGCAGGAATAAAAACTGTATTTAAGCATGCTTGTGTACTTATTATCTCTGTGTGTGGTTAATTTAATAAAAAATAATTTAATAAAAATGGGAAAAATCAAACTAAACACTGATGATAAAGAAAGAAATGCCAGAGTTTTCATCTTACTTTTCTTCAGTGGACAGAAATGCTACAAAATATTAACACTTTCTTGAAAAGGTCAATATCTGTTTTAAGACTTTGGAGTCAAAATATGACTGTATGATTTACTTTAAATATTTCCAAAATAATTAGAAGTTCTACAGACTATTGTTTTCAATACACATAAACCTAAACATAATTTGAATTCAAATTAATTTAAACCAAGTAGTCAATCTAATCATGACACAAAATGAAAATATTTATGAAAATGTAATTATAAGATAATTCTTACCTATATATGTACAGGTTGATATTTTATAATATAATGAAATAGGATTCAGAAGTATGTTAAAAATTAAAATCATTATAGCAGAACCTTCAAAGAAATTCTGTTAATAGAAAATATAAAACTACCACATCAAATTAATGAAAACCCCAAACACCTGGGGCATAATTCACCATTTATTCCTCATAGAATGAATTAACAAGTAGAAATAGGGTTTTTACACAAGATAAAGAAAAGTTTAAATGTAGTAAATGTTAGGTTTGTGTCTAATAAAACTTCAATACATAAAGTGATTTCATCAAGTAGTTAATATTTTGTCCAAGAAGTTTAAAATAATATATGGAAGAATGAATTACAATGTTTTGGACAGGAGCCATCAGTACTGTCCACTGCCTGAAGTACACATTTTGATTTAAAGTTAGGCTTTAAGTGGGATCAACTGCATCCAGATTCTAGCTTCAACATTTAATCCATTTTGTTTTGTTTTTCAGGTTAGATCTCACTGTGTAGTTTAGGTTGGGCTCTAAATCACTATGCATCCCAGGCTGACCTCTACCTTGGGGGAATCCTCCTGACTCTTCCTCCTTAGCACTACCATTATGAGGCAAGTACCACCACATATCACTCCTCTCTGTATTTCAAGTAATTTTTAAGAGTCAGATTTATTGTGTGTGCACGTTTGTGCATGTGTGTCTGTGTGTGTGCGCGCACACACATGCGTGCATGTGTGCTTAGAAATACATAATTATAAATGTTTTGGTTTTTTTATCAAGGTGTATTTGCATCACATAATGATTATATTCCTCATTGAAGCTGGTACATGTACATAACACATCTCAGTTTTTTCCATCTGCTTCTCTCCCCTTCCTCTTCAATCCTTTTATCTCCTGATCCCCTTCAGATTTTCTTTCTGAAAAACAGAATGATTAAAATATCTGCACTTTAAAATTTTTCAAATTATGAAATATTTCAAATATCCATATAAGATATTTTAGCAGGAACAAAATTAAGTCTTTACATGTGATGAGTGTTATTATTGCACTTATTTTTAAAACTTATGAATGAGTTAATATATTAATAGGAAAATTCAGATTATGGCTTGATTCCATCATTCCAATATATACTATATTGATATAGGCTGAGTGAAAATTGGAAAATATACTAGAATATAAATTAATTTGTGAATGATGATACAAAGTTATTCTTACTGATGCCTAAATTATTCTGAGAAACATTGCTGGTCATCAGAGAAGACTACAAAATCTTAGTATATTCTTATCAGATATATATATCAGACATATAAAAGGATTTGTTGAGTATTAAGATTATCATTGCATCCAATTTAAATTCATAGTGGAAATGTTTTCTTCCTGCTTCCTTTTATGTTGAAAGTCAAGTTTCTATATATCTCATTTGTTAGAAGAAAAATGAAAATCCAAAAAAGAAATATTTTTAAAGATGAATTATTTTTCAGATATTATCTTTATAATTTTTTGGAATAAGAAGTGTATTTGACATATAACATTTAACAGTTATGAACATAGGGAGCAAAATTATCAAATACAAAGCTATAAACCCCAACATCCAGCCCAAGACCTGGTATCACTATTAATTCAGAAGCTACCTTGCATCACAGACCCAGGATCTTACCTTATCTTAGTAGGAAAATAAACAGGTATTTGGTATTTCATTATTATTCAACTTTCTTTTAAAATAACTATATAGTATATATCCTTAAATAAAATGTTAATTGATTAATTTAAAATGCATTAAAATATGATACTATAAGAATGCTTGAAATACATGTTTTTCAATGAATTTTTTTTCGATGATCTTACTTCTTTTTATTTTTTTTTTATTTTAAAGGGGGTAAAATTTAACACAGCAAAACAGAGCAAAACAGGGCATAAGAAAGCATAAATCTCAAAGCTAGACAACCAGAGAGATCTTCACTATCTATCATATTGTCTCTTCTTTTCTTCCAAATGGTTGTCCATATCTTTGTATGTAGAGAGTTCATACAAAACAGCATAGCCAATCTTTCACAAGATGTCCAGTTCACTGGCTCCCACTTGTTAAGTTGGGGTGGGGCACAGGACGGGGGCTGGGGCAACATGATGTTTGTTTGATTTTCAGCCCGTGTGCCTGGCAGGCTCACAGCCACCCACCAGAGAGGGGAGGAGTTCCTTGTTCTCCCAGCACCCCAGGTAGCTGCATGGTGCAGGTCCCAAGATGCCAGGGTCTCTCAGGACTTGCTCAGGACCTGCACCATGCGGCTGACCTGGTGTGCCGGGAGAACAAGGAACTCCTCTCCTCTCTGGTGAGTGGCTGTGAGTGTGGCAGGCTATGGCAGCCCGCAAGAGAGAGTCACTGAATATTTGTATAGGATCTATCTAGTTAAGGGAGCCATGGTTACTGGCTGTGAAATTGTATATTATGTGTATGCAACACACTTTTGTCTAGTTTCTGTGGATGGACTTTTGCAATATCAAGAACAAGTTTAAGTTGTGTCAAGGTTAAATTATGCCCTATAATGTGTATGTAATTGTTACAAATGTGGAAATGTTATTATACAAAAAAAACTCTGTGAAGGAATTATTCCTCTTATAGTTTGCTCTCAATGTTTGAAATTTTTCCAAATTTTTCTATTTTGGAAAAATTCTTATTTATATCTGATAAGAATATACTAATAATTCCCTTTACTACACATCCAAAATAATGCTAGATAATCTTGAATTCTTTGGTGTTTTCCATTATGAAGGGTATAAAATTATTTCCCATTATGATTTCTTATTTGTTGTCTTGTTTTTTGATTTTTAAACCTTATTAATCATGTGCAAGATTGAATTTTTTGCTTAATTATTAGTCATGTATTCTAGGAAATGCTATTCAAGATTATTGCTCATTTTAATATTGGATTTTTTTTCTATGGTCTCATTCAATTCAGAAATCCCTCATATATTTGGCATATGATATTTAGCAATTATGAACATAGTGAGCAAAATAATCAAATACAAAGCTATGAATATGTGAAGTATTTATGTTAGTTATTACTACAACTATATTGTCTCTTCTTGTATTTTCAGTAGTTTATTATATAATTTAATGAAGATTAGGAGTTATTTTTTCTACCCCAAGCCACTAAAAATATTTTTCCATCTCAGTGTTTTTCTTTATGAATTGCTACTTAGGTTTAGTGTGAAGAAATGATCTGTTATATATCAACAGTTAATTGGACTATATTGAATAGTCCATGTTTGCTGAGCTCCCCCAGACACCACCTTGATTACACAGTTTTCATATGTCCAGTTTATCTGGATGCTTTTCCTATTTCATCAGTCTGTCTATTCCTGCATTTGAGTCTTACAGTTCTAATTAATAAACTAATTTTGGGATCTCTGCAGGGCAATCAGCTCCTCTCCTGCTCCTCCTCCTTCTTTGGAAAATTTGTTTCAAATATTTTTAAACCATTTCTTGAAGTTTCACAGGTATTCGTGTCAAAAACTGGATCCCAGTTATACTGATGTCTCTCACTACTGTTAGGACTGTGAGGTTGAAGAGTGTAAAGAATAATATTAACAGTATTAGTATTATAAAGAAGAGATTGTGTATTTTTTTTCCTTTTGAAGTAAGAAAATGATATTATGAGCTTATTAGGTTTGTTACTTCTGTTACATGATGTTAGTTATACAAATAAAGCCAATGTCTTGGTAAAAAGTATTTACATTAAGCATTAATTTTTCAGGTACCTAAATTCATTTGAAATTTATTCTCTTTATTTTATATCAGTCTTTGAATGTTATTGCTAACTCCAAATCTAATTTCTATCAGAAAACTACTTCTCTCAAATATACATTTATAAAAAATTTGTTTTGTGACAAAATTTTGTTTTACTCTGATCTACAGCACATTATGAAACATATGTTATTTTCCTTATGATTTTCGACTATCATAGGAGAAAATGACACTTAAATGCAGAATTCAAAATAATGTGTACTAAAACCCAACATAGAATCCAATATTTAACAGATTAAATGAAATTGCAGCAAGTTTTGTTGGAATTAGATTTAAAATATTACATATACCATTTGGAGATGCTGCACAAATTATTTAATAGGGTTTAAACTTTGTAAGTCAGAGTTATATTCATTAATTTCAAGGTTCTTCAGCAGTAGAATAGTATAATGTCAAACACTGAGTGTGTAGAATTCTCATATTTCCTTTTATTTAACTTAAAATATAACTTGTCATATTCAATCTGGTATTATGACCTACATTATGCACATTAGAAAAAAGTCATTGTAGCTGTATTTACACTATAATTTTTAATGTAAAAATCACATCAGCATTTGGCATTGAAGAGAGATATGGTATAGGCTGTGCTATTCTCTTAATGAAACAATTCTTGCAAATAGAAATCAGGTAGATGGAATGTTTCCTACCATTATTTCAGTGTGTTCTTCATGGAAATTTTGACTTTTATTTTTCCAATGTCTTTAGAATAACTAAAAATCTAGCCAGAAGTTGCTTATGAAAATTGACACAAAATATTAATCGAGAATAAGAATTAAATGTCTGCATGTTTTTTGAAGCTTAATTCTCAGAAGTAATAATAAGGCAACTAAAGGAAAAAGAAACACACACCTAGATGTCTCTTTATTTGTTTCTGTGTTCAACATGGAGAAATACCTGCAGAAAGTCTTGAAATGTTATAATGATGTAATTTTTATCTTGTATGCCTTACTGTGGTAGAATCCATTTTTTCTCCTAATTTTTTCCACTCTAAATTAACAAGGCTTAGGACAATAAATAAATAAATAAATAAAAATAGCTCTTTCAAAATAATCATATATGAGTGTTTCTGCAAAGATTTATCAGAAGTTCTGCATGATTATGAGGCAGAAGTCACAGTGCTTAACCGGAAATCGATTGAGGACAGGGCCACCCACTATGTGTGATCACAGTAGTCTTCCCATTCTTTCAGAGTCATGCAGTATTAATAGTCTTCATTTCAGCTGCTACAGTAATGCTTCTGACTCATGGTCAAGTCATACATATTTTACTGTTTTTTTTTTCCTTTCTTGGAGCTAGTAGTGAATTTTAGACTCATAATGGATTACATATAATTCACTTTAAAGGAGACAGGCAGTAAATTAAACTTCATATACTTTTTCTAGGGAAGTGAATTGTTTGACTTGTGGACACTATAGAACACAGTGCACTGCTGGGTATAGTGGTACAAACCTGTAATACCAGCATTTGGGAGGAGGATTCTTGTGAGGTCAAGGCCAACCTGAGCTACACGTTGAGTTCAAGGCCAGCCTGAACTTCATAGTGAAACCTTGGCTCAAAAAGACAGAACAACAACAACAAAACAAGCAAACAAACAAAAAAGTCTACAATGCATTTATTTCTTCATGAGGTTAGAAGGCTTTGCTTTGAACTAGGATCCATTTCTGAAGAAGCTAGAGTTGTTGGTAATAATTTATTAATTTTTTGCTAATGCTATTATAGGCAGTTATTTTGAGGGGACCAACACTGTAGCAGCATTTTCATAATTGGTATCTCAACATAAAAGAAGTGAATGAATTCTGTAGTTAAAGAGAAAAGAAGATAGATACAAAGTAGAAAGTAAAAGGATAAAGGCAGCGATATTGAACAGAAATGGTAGTATAATTATCTTCTGAAAAAGAAGACTCTTTTCTAAAAATCAATCTAAGCCATTACAGGTGGGGGCCTCTACTTTACCTGAAGTGAACATTGCTCCCTGCTGTTTTTGTTGAGAAAAGAGACACAGTGATTTCCATTGTAATTTCCAGTCTGGGACAAGAGGTTGCAGTCTGCCCTTCCCAGATGCTGAAGAGCTCATACCTGAATGAAAGACAATTTCACCCCTGTCATAGGGCAATGTGCTCTTCTGAAGGAAGGATGCTGCCAAAGCATATCCCACAAACACAAAACACTGCAAGATGCACACTGAAACTTCAGATTTTGTCATTATCTTCCCCAGGTTTATTACATAAATTAGGAAAGGAAATGAGTTGGGGAAGGCATCAAGATGTTTGCCAAGGATAATAAAATGAAATGCCAAATAATTTAAAGGTTTTCTCATATAATGCCAATAAGGTTAATAATATGTGATTATTTTGACATTCATAGCAGAGATAAAATTAAGTAATTTGTCTTGAAATAACAAAAATGGGACACAATTATGAACACCGAAAAAGATGGAGTGTGTCAATTAGATGACTCATGTTTAAAGGAAGTTCTCCAAAAATCTATTTTGTTATTATTGTACTACTGTTACTACTTTGTTTTTTGAAGTGATAGGAATCAAATTTTGTACCTCATATATGGATAGTAAGTTCTCTAAAACTAAGCCTGAAAATCTATGTTAAATACTATAACAACTAACCAAACAAGAGCATGTCTGGCAGGAAAGTTGGAGACCTATATTCCGGCTTTTGAGTTTCTGGGGAGCTACTGGGATGCTGGACTGGGTCCAGCAGATTGCAGGGCCTCAGTCAACCAGGCCCAGCAGTCTTGTTTCAGTCCAGGAGGAAGAAACCTTGCACAAGAACTCTGGGCTCAATTAGTCTGGCCTGGGGACAGCTTGAGAACAGGGCTGCCAGGGGTTGAGTTCATATCCACACCCCTAGGACAGGGGATTGTGCCGAGGGGTTTCTCTGGCCCCAGTTCACAACACCGTGCTTCTGCCTCTCAATTTAGGGAGCCATGTACCTGCAGAGGAGCTGAGACTGCTCCAGTAACTGAGGGTGCAGTAGGAGATTTGTGACACACCCAGAGGAAGCTTTGGAACACCACTCAAACCAAGGAAATAAAGAAAAATGACAAAAGAAAAGACCAAAAGGCAGGCTCAAATCACCAGCCCATCCCAAGAAAGCCTGGGAGCCATGTACATAGAAGAAAATAGAAGCCATACACCTGAAATGATTGAAATGATATCAACTGAAATAAAAAAGCAACTAAGGGAAGCTATGGAGAAATTCAAATTAGAAATAATTGCCCAGGTAAAAGAAGAAATGATAAAAGTAGTGAAAGAAATAGTGAACATATCTAGTGAAGACACAGCTAAAAAATTAGAAGAACAAAACAAACAGATAGAATGCCTGAATGAACACTATAAGAAACAGAATGCATAAAGCAGATTCAAAGAGATATACAGGAAATCAAAAATTACATTGAAAGCTGTAAAAACTGCCTCAATGAAACTGAAGATAGAATTTCACACCTTGAAGATAAGATCTCAGCTAGTGAACAGGAAAGGAAAGATCTTTTAAACATAACAAAGAATCAGGAAATACCAATTCAACAGCTACAAGATGATGTAAAGAAAAATAACATAAGATTAATGGTGATAACTGAAACAGAAGGGCATAGCCCAAATTATACCAAGAGGATGTTTACATAAGTAATAGCTGAAAACTTCCCAAATATGAGAATGGAAACTGACATTAGGATTAGTGAAGCATATAGAACTCCAAATAGCCATAACCAAAACAAAACTACACACAGACACATAATAATCACCATCCCTGAAAACCACCATAAGAACAGAATACTAAAAGCAGTTAGAGAGAAAAGACAGATCAACTATAAAGGAAAACATGAGAATCACAGCAGACTTCTCAACACAAACAATAAAGTCAAGAGGAGCATGGGGTGAAGTATTTAAGATCCTAAAGGAAAACCACTTCCAACCCAGGCTGACATACACTGTAAAACTGTCCTTCAAAATGGATAGAGAAATAAGATACTTCCATGAAAAAGAATAGCTGAAAAACTTCATGAACACCAAACCAACCCTACACAGAATACTGGAAGACATTCCAGATACACATAGCATAAAACCACCAAGCAAGGCAGACCATTAAATAGAATGGAAAGCTAAAGATACAACAGCAGAAAGAATGCATGTCAGCAATAAACCAATATATATATCAGTTATAACCATTAATGTAAATGGCCTCAACTCACCAATCAAAAGAAACAGACTGGCAGAATGGATCAGGAATAACATCAAACTATATGCTGTCTACAAGAAACCCATCTTACCCAAAAGGAAACCCATAGACTGAAAGTCAAACGATGGAAAACAATACTTCATGAAACAGGAAATCAAAAAAAAAAAATCGGGAGTAGCAATACTGTTTGCAGACAATGTGAACTTCAAACCAAGAATGATCCAAAGAGATAAAGAAGGTCACTACATACTAGTCAGGGGAAAACTTCAAGAGGTACAGATAACAATCTTAAATATATATGGACCAAATTCCAGATCACCCAGCTATACAAAGCAAATATTAACAGAAATGAAAAGTCAAATAATCAATAACACAATTATAACAGGAGATTTTAACACACCATTGACACAGAGGGACAAATCAACTAGACAGAAAATCAGCAAAGAAAAAACAGAACTGAATCACACCTGTGAACAAATGGATTTGATAGACATATATAGAGTTTTCCATTCAATAAGATCAGAATATTCATTCTTCTCAGCAGTACATGGCACATTCTCTAAATAGACCATATAATAGCCCACGGAACAAATTTAAGTAAATGTAAAAGAACTGAAATTATCCCATGCATGTTATAGGATCATAGTGCTATGAAATTAGAAATTAATGAGAAAAGCAACTGCAAAAAACTCAGAAACACATGGAATCTGAGTAATACATTCTTGAGCAATCAATGGGTCACAGAGGATATTAAAGAATAAATTAAACAATATCACAGGCAAATAAAAATACAACACAACTTACCGGAATTTGTGGGATGCAATGAAAGCAGTCCTCAGAGGAAAATTTATTGCACTGAATTCACACATCAGGAAGACAGAACAAACACAAATAAACAACCTGATGCTACAACTCAAACATCTAGAAAAAGAAGAGCAAGCCAAGCCCAAAGCCAAAAGAAGGGAGGAAATTATAAGAATTAAAGCAGATATTAATGCAATAGAGACTAAGAAAACAGTACAAAGGATCAATGAATCAGAGTTGGTTCTTTGAAAGAATAAATAAAATTTAAGCCCTTGGAGAATATTACTAAAAAAAGGATTTTCTTTCCTTTTTTTAGTAATATTCTCAAATTCATGCAATAAGGAATGAAAAAGAAAGAATAAATAAAATTTAAGCCCTTGGAGAATATTACTAAAAAAAGGATTTTCTTTCCTTTTTTTAGTAATATTCTCAAATTCATGCAATAAGGAATGAAAAAGGTGAAATTACTAGAGACTCTGTGGAAATACAGAAGATCATCAACACCTATTTTGAAAACCTCTACTCTCAGAGGATAGCACTGAAGAAATAGACAGATTCCTAGATACATATGAACTACCAAAGCTGAATCAAGATGTAAAACTGCTGAATAACCAAATTTCTAATACTGAAATTGAAAATGTACTTAAGTCCTTGCCAATAAAGAAGAGTCTAGGCTCAGATGTATTCACTGCACAATTCTACAAGAAATACAAAGAAGACTTAATGCCGACACTCCTCAAACTCTTCAATGAAACTGAAAGGGAAGCAATTCTTCCTAAGTCATTCCTGGAAGCAAATAGCACTCTAGTACCAAAACCAGAGAAAGACTCAACTAAAAAAGAGAACTATAGGCCAATATCCCTAATGAACATAGATGCAAAAATTCTCAATGAAATATTAGCAAACAGGATACAGAAAATCATCAAGAAGATTTTTGACCCTGACCAAGTGTGATTCATTCCAGGAATGCAGGGATGGTTCAACATACATAAATCAATAAATGTAATCCACCATATCAATAGAGCCAAAAGTAAGAACCACATGATCATCTCTACAGATGCAGAATAAGCTTTTGATAAGGTCCAACACTCATTCATGATAAGAACCTTACAGAGAATTGGAATAGATGGTCTTTGCCTTAATATGATAAAAGCCATCTATCACAAAATGACAGCCAGCATCATATTGAATGGCCAAAAACTGAAATCCTTTACCTTAAAATCAGGTACAAGACAAGGATGTGCCCTGTCACTGCTCCTATTCAACATAGTACTGGAAATACTAGCCAGAGCAATAAGACAGAAAAGAGAAATAAAAAGAGTAAAGATAGGAAAAGAGGAAGTTAAATTATCATTATTTGCAGATGACATGATGCTTTACATAGAAGACCCCAAAAATTCCATTGAAAAACTCCTAGATATAATAAACAAATTCCGCAATGTAGCTGGATACAAAGTCAGGTCTCAAAAATCAATAGCATTCCTATACACTAACAACAAAAATACTGAGAGAGAAGTAAGAGAAGCCACACCGTTCACATTATCATCCAAAAAAATGAAATACTTAGGAATTACTCTCATGAAAGATGTAAAACAGCTATACAAGGAAAATTATAATACCCTGAAAAAGGAAATCAAAGAGGACCTCAGAAAATGGAAAGACATCCCCTGTTCATGGATAGGAAGAACAAACATTGTGAAAATGGCCATTCTCCCAAAATTACTATACACATTCAATACAACCCCAATCAAAATACAACTAACATACCTCATAAATCTAGAGAAATCACTCCTAAATTTCATCTGGAACCAGAAGAGACCTAGAATATTAAACGCAATTCTAAGCAACAAAGGCAAGGCAGGAGGCATCACAATCCCTGATTTGAAATTATACTACAAAGCTACTGTAATAAAATCAACATGGTACTGGAAAACAGACCTGAGGATCAATGGAATAGATTGGAAGATACAACCACAGCCACAAACCCACTCAACCACCTTATCTTTGATAAAGGGGCCAAACACGTTCGCTGGAAAAATGACAGTCTCTTCAACAAATGGTGCTGGAAAAATTGGCTATCCATATGCAGAAGAGTAAAACTAGACCCATGCCTATCACCATGGACTAAACTAAAATCTAAATGGATCAAAGATCTCAATCTTAAAACAGAAACACTAATTCTGTGGGAAGACAAAGTAGGTAAAAATCTCTAAGATATAGGGGTAGGTAGAGAATTCATGAACAAGAATCAAACTGCACAGGAAATATTTCCCAGAATCAATAACTGGGACCATATCTTATTAAAGAGTTTCTGCATGTCAAAAGAGCTTTCCAGCAGAGTGAAAAGAAAACCCACAAAGTGGGAAAAAGTCTTAATGGACAGTCCCTCAGACAAAGGACTTCTGTCTAGAACTTACAAAGAATTAAAAAAAATCAGACCCTTCAAATTCAAAGACCCAATCCATAAATGGGCAACTGAAATGAATACATAGTTCTCAGATGAAGAAATACAAATGGCGACTAAATACATGAAAAAAAATGTTCATCATCATTAGTCATGAGATAAATGCAAATTAAAACTACACTGAGATTCCATCTCATCCCAGAAAGAATGGCCAGGATAGAAAAAACTACCAACAACAAGTGCTGGAGAGGCTGTGGGGAAAAAGGAACTCTTCTGCAGTGTTGGTGGGAGTGTAGACTTGTGCAGCCACTGTGGAGGTCAGTCTGGAGATTCCTCAAAAAGCTGGGTATGGAAGTCCCATTGGACCCAGCTATTCTGCTTCTAGGCATATTCCCAGAAGAACTGAAAACATCATACCACAGTGATATGTGTGCACACATGTTCATAGCAGCACAATTTGTAATAGCTAGATCTTGGAAACAACCTAAGTGCCCATCAACTGAAGAATGGATGAAAAAGTTGTATTTTTATACAATGGAGTACTACTCAGCTATAAAGAATGATCACATTGAGATATTTATAAATAAATGGACATGACTTGAAACCATTCTCATAAGTGAAATAAACCAAACTCACATGTGTAAATACAGTATGGTCTCCCTTGTATGAGTATTGGTAAGAGTATATAAGATTTTAAAGTAATCATCATTCCCCATTTCATTGCTTTGTAGCCTTTCAATATTTTCATTCATCAGTTTGAATGGTTTTGATCTGTTTTCATTGACTTTATTATGTGTGATGGTATGAACAGCGGTTTTGAAGAAAACAAAACTTTATGGCAGCCATTGCTGATTTAATGTCATCTTCCTTAGAAGTCCTACCATGCTTCTACTCTGCTATTACCATTGGTTCTATCATGTTGTGGCTTATTGGGATTTTAATATATGTGATAGAATAAACAAATCTTTTTTTCAAAATGAGATATTATAGTAGCCATTGATCATAGTTAGTAGGTTCAGAATGTCCTGTAATTCTTCCATTCTCTTGAATGGTTTTATACTATTATGTTATATTTGATGTTATTGTAGCTGAAACTATGCTCAACTATAGCAGAGAAAGAGATATTTTGACAGCTACTGTTAATGTCCAGTTGTCTTGTTGTAAAGTGTTGTGTTGCTTATGTTGTTCTGTTCTGGGCTGCTTTGTTCTGCCCTTTTTTGTTTTATTCTCTTTAAAATAAAAAAAGTAATAAGAACTTTAGGCATAATTAAATCCAAAATGAATAGTTGCTACTGTAAAAAAGAGAGCAAAAGAAATTGCTCTAAAGGATTTAACTGCATGTGTGTGTAAGTGTGGAAGATAGATGACCATACTGCTGTTTTTGTTAGTTTGTTGAGCAGACCTGTTAATAGGCTCACCGTTTGAATGTCTACTTTGTATGCTTTAATTTTTTAACTTGAACAACTATTTCCAAGATGACAGTAGGTAACTTATCAACTAGTGATTTCTTAATTTTTTTTTGTTTTTTTGGTTTTTTTCCTTTGGAATTCTGTATTGTTGCTACCCTTTTTTCTGTTTTGTTTGGTTGTTTTTTTTTCTTTCTAAATAAAATTTAAAAAAAAGAGTGTGCTGGCAAACATGAGGTTATGAGTTCAATAACCAGTACAAAAAAACAACATATATATTTTTTCTGTAAAAATCAGAAGTAGTGTGTCTTTCGGTGAATTTATAAATATAGAAAACACTGATCTCCAAGCCTTTGATATATTTACTCTAAAAATATTTGTTTATAAATAAATTATTAATTTGTAAGTATAAGTATTAACAAATTATTTTATTACTATATAGAAATAAATTATAGATAATTATAAATTATTTTATTACTATAACTTTTCTATTACTTCCTCCCAAAATTCTGGAAATATAGCCAAATTTGAAAGCAGGTACTCAACTGGACACTTTTGCCCCATTGTTTATAGCAGCATTTTCAAAGAAACTCAAGGTCATACTGTAAATATCCTTCAATGGCTGAATGAATACCAAAAATGGGATGATATTTACCTTTAAAACAAAATAACTTTCTGATGTGTGCTACAATACAGATGAACCATGAAAATATGGACAAGGAGATAAGTCAAAAGGACAAATATTGTATGATTCTACTTACACTGTGCATTCAGTAGAAACACTTTAGGGAAAGGGAGTAGAAAATGGAGAGCTATCACATGATGAAGACTATGTAATTTCTGTTTAAAATGATTAAAATTTCTAGAAATACATAATAGCAAGAGTGGCAAAGCACTTTGAATATACTTTATTCTGTTGAATTTTATACCTTGAATGATTAAAATGACAAACTCATATTATGTACACTTTTCTATCAAACAGTAACAAAAGTAATACAGAAGAAGTGAGGGATTCCTTGAACAGCCAATAATGTAAATAATAACTGATCATTTTCCTTTGTTACATTCCAGAAGTTTTTCTTAACTTAGTCACTAGTCATTTAAATATTCTCATATTTTAACACTAGAAAAGTAACATGTATTTTTAATTTTAGCAAGAAAAATGATCTTAGGACGTCTAGTAAGCTATATGACTAAAGGGTTAGTTAAAAACCTTTTGGGGTCAAATGAAGATAGAGAAACCACACCATAAGTTAAACAGAAGTTTTATAGAAGACATAAAATGCCATGAAGCTCTTGTTGAAAAGTAATCACAAGCAATTAGGAATCTGTATTTTTTTATTACAACTGAGAGATAAAGCCTTTTGCATGGATGAACTTGATTCATTGATCCATCTGTGCTGGAACTGATCTACAGTCACTGTGTAACAGGCAGTACCATGTCTAATGGTAGTAGCAGATGGTGCAGTGGTGTTGCAGGCAGCAAAAAACTCCCATGGCTTGGCGGGAACCTTTGGGACTATGGGGCATGTGTCTGAGAAATGCAGGGGTCAAGTCAGATAGCCTTTTAGGCACTGGTCTCTGTGTCAAGAGGATCACAGGAAAGGGCTCAGCAGGTTACACTGGGTCTGTATTGTCACCAAGAGACGTCGTGCTCTACCAGCAAGATTGACACAGACCTTCACCTGATATTCCTACTTTACAGTACTGACTCAACAGGTGAGCTCAGGAAACCTCAGGAGAAGTGTTTCTTTTGTAATATTCCTTGAGTGCCCTCTACTGAGGTAGCTTAATAGTATGCTCACTGCAGAGATGCTTAAAGGAATTCTGCAAATATAGGAGTACGTGTGTATGTGTGTGTGAAAGAGAGACACACAGAGAGAGAAATACAGAGAGAGAGAGAGAGACAGAGACAGAGAAACAGAGACAGAGACAGAGACAGAGGCAGAGGCAGAGACAGAGAGAGAGGTGAGGAATGAAGAGTTGGTAGTATGGTTTCACAAATAGGATGATGTCTTTTTGGCAACACATTTAAATATTGGGATATAGTGATGCATACACACAGTGATGCTGAACAAGAAAATGAATCCCACTATTTGTCAGCCTTTCACCAAAATTCTACTCAGTATGTCTTTCTTTCTTTTAAAGGAGAAAATGGGGTTTGTTTCTCCAGTTCCTCTACTTCTACTCCATGAAATTTGGGACCAGAGAGGTAAGTTTCCCCACTGACTTTAACCCTACCTTGATGTATACATAGCAACATTCATGTGGCAAATTTTCTGTGTCCTCAATTTAAGCATAGTTTTACAAAGTTCTGAATGCTTCATTATGTTTAAAGAAACTCACAAAAATTAACAGTTATGCACACGGACAGTAACTTTAATTAGTGTATCATAGAAAAGCACCAGTTAGCTCTCTTTTTCTTGATGCTATTATAGAAGGTCAGATTGTTAATTATAATTCTTTGTAGAAATTAAGACTCCTTGTTGGGCTTTTTAATTGCTTCTTTATAGTGAAAAAATCTCATACATCATAAGCCTTTTTTTGTGTTTGACATAAAAATAGAGGTAACAATTTACAAAATGTCAAAGAAATTACCAGCAATCTGAAGATAGCACATGTGCTTTAGTTGCCCACATCTTAATGATACTAAGAATAATTACATTTTTCTCTTTTCTGAGATTTTACAGAATTATGATTTAGATAGAATCAATGTGTTATATAATGTTTAATATTTTTAAAGGTACAAAGTCAAAAACACCAACTACTAATGAATGATTTCTATCACCTAAAAATGTTCCTTTGTGTCTATTTTCAAGCTCCACTATCAACCGTGGCCCCAGGTTATTACTGATTTCCTTCTGCTTTTATAGGTTTACCTCTCCAGCAAATTCCTTATCAACTAATAAGACTTTTGTGTCTGCCTTCTTTCATTCAGTGTAAGATTTTTGAAGCTCATCTATCTTAGGCATGGATTTATAGTCTGGTTCCTTTTATCGCTGAGTAGTGTGCAATCCATTGCATTCATATGGGACATTTTATTTATTCATTTGCAGTTGGTAGACACTGTGAGGTGTCAGTGAAGATGTGCACTTTACTTTTCCCCTCACCACTGATAGATAGACAGGATTATTTCCTGCTTTTGTTTTCTATTTAGTTTTTGTTATTGTGAGCATCATGCTGGGAACATTAATATATTAGCCTTAGTGTAGACACAGATAGATTTCTCCTGGATAGAAACACAAGAGTGGAAGTACAATTTTATTTACTGTATTTACATAGTATCTATTTAGAAACCCACCAAAGTCTATTAAAACTGATAAAACTTTTATATTCCTACCAAATACATGTGAGGATTCCAATTTTTCTGAAAATTTCCTACCTGGTATTGTCACTGTGCATAAATACAGCCATTCCAGTTTTTATTAGTGTACCTGAGTGGAAAGTTAGGCAACAGAAAGGTTAATATCTTTATTGTGATATAATTCACATAGTATGAAATTTATAGTTTACAAAATATTAATACAGTTGTGGTACCATCATCAGTATTAATTTTTGCAACATTTTCATCATGATCTAGAAAAGTTTGAATCCATTAGAAATTACTCCAAGTAAAATGTACAACTCCAAATCTGCGGAATTCATGGACCGGAATAATTATCCTGGAACAATCACCTGCTCCAAGGATACAGCTTTGCTAGCCTGAGAAGAAGTCAAGGAGTGCATTTTGGATGCCTGGTTTACACTTACCACTGATTTGGCAAACAACTATGCCCCTCCTTTAACAAGCACTCCTCCAATTGCTGTATGTCCAATCAGATTACAGAGTTTCAATGCAGTTGTTAACATACACTTTTTCACCAGCAACTAGGGGGAAGAGACCCCAATTTTCAATGATGCCTACTTTGGTATTTCTCATGACACGGTTGCTGTCATCTTTTCAGTGCAGTCTTTTGTTTATTACTTAAGGTTAAAAAGCTTCGATCAGGTGAAAATCCTCAGGAAACAGCTATAAGCTAGCATTTGAGAGGGAAAATACAAATTGGGAGTCCCAAGTCTTTGGGTAAAGAATTGATACAGGCTTATAATGGATTTTTATTCTATAAAAGAGTGTAAATATAAAGAGCAATACTGGCCGGTATGCTCAAGAACATGCTTGCATGTTTGATTCATATTAAAAAGAGATGTTATTTTGAATGTTGAGACAAGTTAAAGCAATTCAAATGGATGAATATGATGTAATGAAAAGCAGAAAACACTCTTCCATCATCTATTAAAGGGATGAGATATTTAATTTTTCTAATCTTCAGTGGACAGCTACCACAACTGTTGAATAATAACTGATTCTGATTAAGAAATCTAAGAATTCTAAGGCACTTTTCTTGGAAATAAATTTGATTTTTTTCTCCTCCTTAAAATTTTCTTATTACCATAGTTTTTTTTTTTTAAATAAAAAAATAAGATAAATCAATGTTGCTAAGGACCCAAGTGTAGCATATCCATAGCACAACTCTGGGTGTGGTCCTAATGTTACAGTCATTATGACAGTCTGAGGTATTCGTGACACTGATTATGTTATCAGAAAGCTGTAAAGTATCAAAAGGATAAATTATTCCATACCTTTAGTTTGTTGGGGATAAGGAACAGGCAGTTTAGCAGACAAAATTTAGTCTAAACCATTGACAGGCGACACTTCAGTAGATTCTGTAGTAGTGTTATTTTCTTTTTCCTATTAACAATTGTATCTAAGTCAAAAAATGGAACACTGATGGTAAAACCTGCATTCAGTCCACATATTTTGTAATATCTCCCTTATGATGCCTTTGGTGTTTCAATCATAGAGTATGCCAGTTCTATCAATGAGTACATAAAGATATGGGAAAGGAAATTATTTTAATGGATACATAGAAGCTCATGAATATTTAGTACATCTCTAGGGTATTATTAGAAATGCAAAGGCAAAGAGAAGAGTAGGATTAAATGATATGAGTGTGAAAGACTCCTTCATAGAGTTAAATTTGTTCTGAGATTCAAAATGGAATGTTCCTATTTAAGAGTTTCTCTTCCTGAATTTGAAATGGGAGTAGCAGTGAAAAGAAAAAAATTGGAGATTAAGCACACAGCTAATTGTGTTGGAAGAAGAAATTTACTTGGGCAAAAGGGAAAGGAGGAGAAATGGAATTACCCTTTACTGCTCTTTGGATAGAGCTAGTGAAAATAATTTTTAAAAATTATAAATGAAGAGAAACGTGATTTAAAAGACATCTAGGAAAAAAATCAGACAGTCATTGAGAATCTCCATCCAGAAGCGTATATAAATTAAAAATAGACGCCTCCTCTTAATACATCAGAAAGAAACCAATAAATAACTTTGGGAAACAATTCTGGGATAATTCTAAATCATAATATGAAAACATACATACAGTGGAATCTTAGGATTTCTTAAGCTAATTAATTTGAAATAATCAGTTGTAAAATAAGATGTACTATTTTAAGGTGTTTTTAAACTATACCTGTGCACTTATGTCCTTGGCTTTCTAAAAGAAGTGATAGAGAAAACAAAGCACACTAAATAGATCACAGATTTTTAAAATGAGATTACAATATACTTTTGAAGACTGAGACAGTGAATTGCACTATACTGAGAGATGAGAATTAATGCATTCAAACAAAATAAGATTTAGACAACTGACAAAATTTCTGTAGTCATACATATTTATGACTGAGGACTGAATAAGACCACATTTGGAGAACTATTTTAGGAAGGAAAAGAGTCAATAAGCTTTATAATCACAAACGTGTGGAAAGACAAAGTGTTGGTAACTGGTAAAACAAGTTAACCAGGAATGGAACTGAGATTTCATGAACGATAAAGAGGAAGTAAAAGAGAATAGTTTAAAACAAGTAAAGAAAGGAGCACTGTGGAAATACCCCATAGATCAAGGAAAAAAAACTTAAAAGACTATTTCTGCTGCCCCATGATCTAGAATTCAAAAAATTCCAGTTAGGAAAATATTAAATTTTAAAAATGGCCCTTAAGCAGAACATATTCATTATTGCTGTTTTCCAGAATGTCACATGAAATGATGAAGAGTGATTTCAGTGAACAGAAGTCTTCAGAGTATCATTATATGCTTGAGGTCATACAGAGGCAAAACCAAATGCACTGCTGTGCTAGGATTCAAATATACAAGAAATTGCATAGCCAGAGGCAAAGTAGTCTCAGAGACACAGGATTAAAATGCTTTGAAATATTCTGAGAGGGGAAAAATAGTGATGAAATAACAATGCAGAGAAATTGATAAGGAGATAGATTTAGGAAATAAATTACATCTGGACAATTATCTTTACAGATTTCACTTATTCTAATAATGGAGAAAGCTGCATTAGTAAAGAGGTTTCAATCCTTATTTCTGGATTAAGTTACTAGAAAACAATGTTTAAAAAGTGAAGTCAATGTGTTGAAATTTCACAGTACTGAATAAAATCTAAATAACATCTATTTAACACATGTTGCAAGATTATGCATCTTGAAATTGTCTTAGATAATAACAACCTTATGCAAGAACTTGTATGTACAGGAATAAAGTTATTTCAAATTCTGTTCTCTCAAAACATCTCTGCCAAAGGGATATTGCTCCTCAGTATATGGAAACTGGAAATATATTTTATTTTACTTTACTTTAAAGAGAAAAATAAAAACAAAATTTCAAAACACAATGACTAGGGGGTAACAATAGTGTATTTTAATCAACTATAAAAGAACTCCATATATTAAGGGTTCAGAAGTATTCCAAATTCCTGAAACACACTGACTCGGTTAGCCATTTGACATTCCTCTTGAAACCTAATGAACTATGTAATTTGCTTCTGTTTTATCATGTCCTAGTTTCTAGAAACAATTTCATTATGAAAGCTTCTTCAAATATTAGAAATGAGCTCTTATTTTTATAACATTGTTTTGGGGATCTGAAGTTACAGCCTTTGGATTCTAGGAAAAGAAGAAGCAAGAGATGTACCTGCAAGAAAAATTTAATGGTGCAGGTGACTCAGGACTATATGCTACATATGAAACTACTTCTATCAGTAGAAGAAGAGAAACAAGGAAAGAAGTAAATAACATTTATTCTGATAAAATGTATTTTAGACAGAAAAATAAGAAATTGAAAACTTACAAACATTTCAACTTTAGTTACTTTTAGTTTTTGTGGAGAGCTGAAGTATTTTATACTTTAATTCTGTAGCTTCAGTCATGAGATAAATCACACTGCCTGTGTGGGAATTATTTAATTACCTGTATGATAGTATTTAGTATATGTTTATGCTGCTATTTGAAGCTACACCTCATTACTCTTGTAGTTATTACTTACGTATAACTATTGAATAACAAGATTGCTTATCCATGAGAGAAAAAATTAAATACAGAGTAAAATCATAATGCATTGTTCACTTTATGTTTCTGAGATAACAGCTAAGTATTCATACAGAGACTCTGACAAAGCGGTAAGTAGAATTATGGAGAGAGGAAGTAGCATCTCAGAGGAGAGTAAGACTGTAGATCAGTTGTTACTTTTGTTTTTCAAGTCACCGCAAGTACAGGTTGATCTTCACTTTAATTTAAACTGTTTTCAATAATAAACTAACGGTGAGTGGTGACAGAATTCTCAATCACTTTAATATTCATTTCTTTGGTAGGCAGAGAACTTGTACCTACTCATTTACAATAATAATAATTATTAGCATCATCATCATCATTATCATTCTTATTTGAAACCAGGAATTGAACTCAGGACCTCACTCTTGCTAGCCAAGTACTGTGCTGCTGTGGAGGAATTATTGAATTAAGTAATACTGGAGTAAAATATCTGTTTCTTCTCAATTCCTGTAAAAACACCTAAAGGGAAGTTGTGATGTAATGTAATGAAATATTCATCTGATTTTGCATTGAAATCAGAAAATAGTTTCACAGACACACTCTCCAAAAGCACAGTGTGTATTCACTTCTGAATATCCGTATTCTGTGGTAACATGTCCCAAGCAAGCCATGCTTCACCCCACCTGCCCCGTCTGCACTGTTAAGAAGGATAATTAGTCTCAAAATATTTTGGCTGTAGCTTTACGAATACCAGGGCTAAAGATATTAAATTTACCTGTATTTTTAAAGATAAATCTACCAATATACACAATCACACGTACAATGTTTTTATCTTAGTTGATTACTTGATTTTTATAAGATTAGATCATAGAGCCAGTGAATTTTCAGTATTGTCAAGGCATCAGGAGTTGTGTAAATTTTAAGATATATTAATGTATAGTCCACTGCATCTAGTAGAATTAGTAAATCATTATTAAATTGTAAGTGAAATTACTGAGGGAAGGACAGTTTTTGGAATATACATTTTCCACACAGAATTGAAAACCCATTTTTTTCAGTAAATTTGAAAAAATAATATACATTGTAAAGAATCATACACAGTAACACTTTATGTGAAAATGTAGAGTATATATTAAATGTGATGATGAGGAGTGAAAAGGTCAGCAAACTTGTAAAAATCTGTTCATTTCATGTTATAACTTTTTCCTATAAATTCAGAACTCTTTTCTAAACAAATTCTGTACAATTACTTTGCTCCTCCATTGATGTATGATTGTTATCTATTAAATTGCAATGGGCTATAATTTGAGCACACAAATATCTCTTCTAGACTTCAACAATTTTCAAAATTACTTGTCAAAGTTAGGTAAGATTTATTTTAGAATAAGCTATATTTCATATACTCAAAGATGAGTTTACAAGCTTTATGGCACTGAAATATAGGGAAAATATTCAAATTCAAAGTTTATATGTCAGGTTTAGTAGCACAACTCTGTCCTTTATTTCCTAATTGCTATTGTTATTATACATCTATATCCACTGCACTAGTCTCTAATGCCTTCTAGAAAGATGGCTCTACAGTTTAAACATGTTTATTATTGAAAAATTGAAAAGAAAAATAAAGAAAAAATGCAAACTATTCCAAACTTTGCCACCTACCCCTGTTAACAGTATTTTAGATGATATGAAGACAGGTAATATCTAAATATCTCTCCTAAATCCCATGTGTATTGGAAAGTGACTGAGTCACGGAGCATCATACTTAGCAGTGGATCAGTTAGTCCACTGATGAATTCATAACTGACTTCCTGTTAGGAGGTGTGTCCTGGATAGGAATGAGTCACTAAGTGCATCACCTGGACGGTTGTATCTCCCTCCCTGGTTCTTCCCTTCTCTCTCTGCTTCCTGGCCACCACGATGTGAGCAGCTCTGCTCTGGATGGTTCTTTCATGTGTCTTTTTTGCCTTGGCACCAGTCAACCATGGACTGAAATCACGGCCCCAAAATACAACCTCTCTTTTCCTTCTTTAAAATGTGGATGTTGGGAATTTTGTCCCAGTGACAAAAACATGATTAGTACAGTTGTATTTTTTTAAATGATCCTTCAAATATAAGTAAATTACTTGTGGTTTGTTGGAATCTATGTATTTCTCAAAGTGTTACATTTCCCAGGATCACTTTTGGTAACTGGTTTTATTTCAGATGCTATGTAGTAGCTTGTTCAAAAATATGAACTTGCCTCTTCAATCAATTCAGGCCTCATTCACTCATTTACTCAGTAAACTCTGAATTTACTTGGCCCCCTCAATGGGTTTGTTACTGTTAGAGACAAAGGTTGTACAGCAGGCAGCTAAAGCCATTTAACGGTTTAGCAGTCTAAATGGGCTGAATTTCAATGTTATGTGGTTGTGCTTACAAAAATTCTTTGGAGATAAACACCAGTGCAAGGCATGTACCATGCCTGGGCTTTTTTGATAGTCCTTCAAAATGGTCTCTTCTCACACCAGCCTAAATGACAGCTGTAGGCTCATGTATTTGCCAATGTTTTCCTATTTTTTTTAGAAAATTACATTTTTTCTTCTAATCATTGTAGTTTTGCTCTTCTCTTTTAGCCTCTGTTTCTCTCACTTATAATTCTTTTTCTCCCCTTTGCCAGTATTAGAGACATATAGACAGCTCTCTATTTTCTTGACTGAGAGAAATTTTCATATCAGATATTGATTTAAATATTTTACTGTAAATCTGTCCATCTGTCTCTATATACTTTATAATATGTGAGATATACATTAAAATATCATATTATTTTTAAGTGCTTTCTGAAAATGAATCATACATTGTAAGTACTTTCCTACAGCTTTACATACACTTTTACCAGTAACACAAATACATCTATCAAGCAATAAAATCAATCACATAAATGAAGCTTTATTAAGATAAAGAACTTTTAGGTTGTTTCCAAGATCTGGCTATTATCATCAACTGAGGAATGGATAAAAAAGTTGCGGCACTTTTATACAATGGAGTACTACTCAGTTATAAAGAATGATTACATTGAGATATTTATAAATAAATGGACACAACTTGAGACCATACTTATAAGTAAAATAAATCAAACTCAAATGTGTAAATACTATATGGTCTCCCTAGTATGAGAGTTGGTAAGAATATATAAGATTTTATGGTAGTCATGATTTCCCATTTCATTGCTTTGAATATTTTCATTCATCAGTTGGAATGGTTTTATTCTGTTTTATTTGACTTTATTTTGTGTGATGGTATGAAAAGCTGTTTTGAAGAAAACAAAACATTATGGCAGCCATTGCTGATTTAGTATCATCTTCCTTAAAAGTCCTACCATGCTTCTACTCTGCTATTACCATCTGTTCTATCATGTTGTGTCTTATTGGGATTTTAATATATGTGATAGTATAAACAAATCTTTTTATTCAAAATGAGATATTATAGTAGCCATTGATCATAGTTATTCAGCTCAGAATGTCCTGTAATTCTTTTATTTTCCTGAATGGTTTTATACTATTGTGTTATGTTTGGTATTATTCTATTTGAAACTATGCTCAACTATAGCAGAGAAAGAGATATTTTGATAGCTACTGTGAATGTCTGTTTGTCTTATTGTAAAGTGTTGTGTTGCTCATGTTGTTCTGTTCTGATCTGCTTTGTTCTGCCCTCTTTTGTTTTATTCTCTTTAAAATAAAAAAAGCACATTTGATTTTATTTTTATTTTTATTACTATAGATTTTATAAAATTGAAAAACTTACCCAATTGTATGCTAACTATTGATATTTCTATGTATGCAATTTTTAAAAATTTATATTTTATTACCATAAAACTGCATTTGAAAATTATTCCCATCAAATTTGAAATTGGTTGGTAGTACTGGCTTTGAATTACTCAAGATTACATGTTTACTATTCCTTTTTTGTTTATGTACAAATACAAGTACTTTTATTAAATCAATATTCCTTTCATAATTCCTATTCAATAGTAGTCATTAATCACAATGCAAATCTGTTTTATTCAAAGCAAACACATACTTCATGTTTATGTAGCTCTTTCTGCCTCACTCTGCCAGAGACATTATTACTTGGAACAGAACAGGGAGGGAATAGGTGGTTTGCCGCTCCATTTCCTGCGACTAAGTTTTGCATTTCCAAGTCAGCTACTTTGCCAACATTGTGGGTAATGCTCTGCAGCCTGAATTACTGGGATGTGTTCTACATTCTTATAAACCTTCATTACTACATATAGAAATAATGCTTTAAAATACCTGAGGCACATTCACTGTACATTTTCTTGAATTCACCTGATTTTGCATGGAAAATTTTAATAATGCATAATAAATTCATTAAGTATAACACTAGCAAAAATTCATCAATATGATTTTCTTTTATGACTATTATTTAGATGATAACAGATTCCTCATTTAAAATTTCTTTTAATGTTGTTTAGTATGGACTAATATAATAAAAATCAAGCATATCAAATGTAAAATAAAGTAAAATGTTTGATTAGATTGCCACCCTTCTTTCTTAGTCACTTTCTCTTGCTGGGAAACAGTAAAATTTAAAGGAGAGGTGGATTTTGGCTTTCCATTTCAGTCCATGAATGGTAGAGGAATGTAACAGGGAAAACTGTGCTCAACCTATGGCAGCCAAGAAGCAGAGAGAGAAAGTAAGAGACAGGTAAGTGAGATGGACACTGTCAGGTCATAGGCATTGTGAATAGCCTGTTTAGACTAGGTCCCACCTCATAGCAGAATACTTAGCTATAGGCTCATCAGTGCATTAGTGCACACAACCAAATAGAACACTGAAGATCTGATCAGTTTCCAAAAGCCCCAACTCTGGACATATGGGGCTTTAGCAAGATCTAAGTCTCTAAAAACCTCAAGTCCTAAACTATAACACCTTCTTTGTAATACCTAGTCATATAGAAAAACTATAAACCCTTAAGAAGTGAAAGAATGACATAAAAGCACCACACTTCTTTCTCTGATCACCCAAACACTGACTTTTTGTTCAAATTGACATCTTGTAAGAAAATAAAATTTCTTACTAGAATCAAAATGGCAGTTTCCAAAGATGGCGGACCAGTAGGTAGCAGGATAGGGAGTCTCTCTGAGAGAGAAAGCTCAAATGCTGGAGTAAAACACCCTGGAGAGATGCAAACAGAGGGACATGGACTCTCTCAACCCAGGAAGAAACTAAAGTGAAAAAAACTGCTTGAATATGAGGTCCTGGAGCTACCATTAGAGAAGCTAAGATCGGCGAGCATAGCGATCTTGCTGAGCTGCCTTAATTCCTGCCCAACACCGACCTGACCCACTGAATCTTGCTGTTGGGACTGGCTTGAGTGGCCCTGAGCATGGAGCTGAATAGCCCTGTGAGCCACTTGCCTGGAACCGGCCCTGCACATGACCCACCCAGAGGCACCATGAATTTGCAGCAGCCATGCTGAGGTCAAAGGTTGAGGAGCCCAGCAGTTCTCAGGGGCCAGCATCAACATGCAGTGAGTGATGGGAATAAGACCCTCTCATGTGAAAGGGCAACCAAACGGACAACATGTTGGATTTAGGCAGGACAGCCCTAACTCCATAAGGAAGTGGCTTCAGTTGGTTGCTCCCCTTGCTGAGCGGACTGGTGGGATCTGCTTGGACTGGACCACACCCCTGGCCAGAACCCAGTGGGTCACTACAAATTAATTCCCTGAGTATGGTGCACACAGACGCAGTGAAGGCCTCCAAAGGGTGACTGCCCCAGAGAGGAGGAGCCAGCGCACACTACCCTTGCTTGAACTTTAATCTTGATAGCAGACTGCAGAGGGCAGAAGCCCTTAGCCTGCGTGCTCCAGAGGAACCTTAACCAACAAGAAAAGGGGCTAGGAATTGCACTATACACTTGTATGGAAGGAACCAAAGACATGACAAGAGAGAGAAACAAGAAAAAACCCCCAGCCCCCAACCCTGGGAGTATTGATCCAGGAGAGGTAGATACAAAAGAGATTGAGGGCAGCAAACATGCAATATCAAACACAGCATCAGTGGACATAAGGAGATATCTTTGGGACCTTGTAAACGAGATCAAAACTGAAATATTAATCCAAATTAAACAAGAGATTAGTAGATTAATAAAAGAAAGGCTGGGCACCTCTCAAGAAGACACAGGCAGAAGAATGGAGGAACACAAAAGGGGAGAAATGTTCACAGAAGAATATAAAGAAAACCTAGATTCATGAAGCAGATTCAAACAGATTTCCAGCAAACTAAAAACTCCATACAAAGTTGGCAAAACTGCCTGAAAGAAACCAAAGATAGATATCAAAAATTGAACACAGGCTTGCAGTGTGTGTTCATGAAAGGGAAGATCTCTTAAAAATAACAAGGGAGCAGGCAGTAACAATTTGAAGGCCAGAGGATGACAAGAGGATCTATAACTTAAGAATAAAGTATGTGAATGAAGAAGCAGGAGTCAAAACAGAGGAACTGCAAAGGCTATTTACAGAAATTATTAAGGAAAACTTCCCAAACATAGCAAAAGGAAATGATATTCAGATGTATGAGGCATACAGAACTCCAGCCACCTATAACCAAAACAGAGCTACACCTAGACACATAATAATCAAGATCCCAGAAATTCAATATAAGAACAGAATATTAAAAGCCATCAGAGAAAAGAAACAGATCACCTATAAAAGAAAACCCATCAAAATCATGCCAGACTTCTTGACACAGACCATCAAGTCAAGAAGAGTTTGGAGTGAAGTAATTCAAGCCCTGAAGGAGAACAACCTCTAGCCCATATTGATGTATCCTGCAAAAATCTCTCTAGAAATTAATGGAGAAGCAAGATGCTTCCATGACAAAGAGGAACTGAGAGAATTTGTGACCACCAATCCAACCCTACAAAAAATACTGAAGGACATTCTAGGGAGATAAAAAAAGAATACGAGCGTTTCAGGAACAGTGGCAGAGAGGCCTCAGTGAATGGGGCAGACAGTGGAGTGGAACAGAAAAATAAACAACCAATGGCAGAAAAACATAATAGCAGAAATAAGGCAGAGAAGATTGGCTGTAATCTCTAATATAGATGGCTTTGAAATATTAACAGAGAGAAAACAGGCAGAATAGATCAGGAGATAGGTCCATTGAGAGGCTCTATATAGGGAGGCAGCAGGACCCAAAATAAGCAGTGCACTCTATGGGAGTGAAAGGGGATGAATTGTCTAAAAATAGAAGGCAGAGGATATTGTTCATTAGGTAACAAGATTTAAAATCTACATTATTCTCATCACTCTGCTTAGATGGATTACATGCTGTTTCAGTTTGTCTACTTAAACTAGACTTAAGGACATGGTCAGCTATCCCAAAAATAAGAGGACATATTATGGCAATCATCCCTAATTTCCTATCAACTTAATGTGAAGCGCTTTATAACTGATACTGTCCTATTATGACAGATCTTATTTTAATCTGGTTTGTTAGATTGCTACTTTGTATTGACTGATTTTATTTAAATCTGTTGTGATTGATAGCATCAAGTCTAAGAGTATAGGCAACTACACTGAAGATAACAAGATTCACTAAGATACCCACTCTGGTTTGATTATTACTTGCTTTTGAAGTCTTATAATGTTTCCAGTGCTTCATTTTTATTAATGTTATACTCTGCTGAGACACCATGGTAACAATGGTAGATCACCTTGTATTGTGGTTTTGTATGACTTTTTGCTTCATGCTTTTCCAGGAATTGTTTTGTTTTATCTTGCTTTATTTTGTTTTTCCCTCTAATAGAGAAAGGATAGATATACACGTAGAGATGCATGCACGTGTAGAGCTTATAAACAGTTTATGAGAACCAACTATATAACACATCTTGAAATGAGCAACTACTTTGAAGAAAAAGAGACACTACAGTAGCCAGTGCTGATTCCATAATGTCATGATGTGAAATCCAGCAAAACTATCACTTTTTGTTCAAAGTGATTTTAGCTTGTTTTGTTTTGTTTTGTTTTGTTTTGTTTTGTTTTGTTTAAGTTCAACACACATGAAGGTATGGACAGCTGTTTTCAAGAGAATGAGACACACTATGACAGCCATTCTTGACTTCCCTATTGTCAAGTCTTGAAGACCTGAAATGCCTTCCTCGTCCTGCTCAGATTAATTCCATACTATGTTGTTTCATGTGAATTCCCTGTATGTGACAATATGGACAACTATTTGGAAGAAAACAAGAATCAATACAATAGCGGATGAATATCTCCAATTATCTAGCTTTGAAATTTATGTCTCTTACATTGCTTTCTTATGACCCATTTTGTTCTGTTTTGTTGTGTTTAATTTTGCCCTTTTGATATAATTGCATGTATATCTGAGTGGGTAAGATGGATGACCATATTGCTGTTTCTGTCAGATTGTGGAGCAGAACTG